>JBAMJV010010220.1:0-60449 GCA_037951105.1 Echinarachnius parma | reverse complement strand
TCTTATAGATTTCTGGTAAATTTAGACAGGAACGGTTTAAATGTTTAAAAGGTTGCTTATAATAGTATGTATGTATGTATGATAGCAAATACAAAGGTACAGAATATTGAGAAGAAATACAAACGTTACGCCTGAATGCTATCCAGAAAAGACCACGAGGGTTTAGCGTTTAGAATCGAAATATATTGATATATGATGTCTCTTCTATAAAGAAACGAATAAAACGCATATCCGTATTGTAACATATAGATGTCATGTACTTCTATAGACATGCATATACACCGTGTCCCAGAAAAAACGAAACCGGGTTTCATGGCAGAAATTTTCTGTCATAATGAATAATTTAATTAATGATATATATATGCCTAGAAAGCTCTGTGTCTCTTCTTTCATTTGATGTGCAACTTATGGCACATACTTCAAGCATGACTGAATTAGAACAATGGAAAGTGGTGTTACCAATATTCAATTTGCGCGCATAAATTTGAAGTTTGGGTGAGTTTTAAGAGTTGTAAACGTACTTATTTTTAAAAAGGACAAACACCACATAAAAGTTCACATTTTTATCTTTTACATGACACCTCATGCTAAAAAAATAAATGATTTATGCCAGAGAACGAGTACAATGAAAACATGCCTGATTTCTGCCCGAATGAGTGAAAGTTGAGTAAGAAGTCGCTCAGCTTTCCTGACTAGCAGCTGACAATGGACGTTGATGCATGAGTGAATTCACACAAACATGGGGATCAGGAAACAGGCAAGTTACAGGAAAGTTACTCATTTGGGCTGGAATCAAGCATGTTTTCATTGTATTCGTTCTCTGGCATATATAATTTATTTTTTAATCATGAGGTGTCATATTAAAGATAAAATTATGAATTTTCATGCGGTGTCTGTCCTTTTTCAAAATAAGTACGTTTACTACTCTTAAAACTCTCCCCAAAACCTCACCCAAACTTGCAATTTCTGCGCGCAAATTGAATTTTGGTAACACCACTTTCTATCGTTCTAATTCAGTCATGCGTGAATTATGTGCCATAAGTTGTATATCAAATAAAAGAAGAGACACGTAGCTTTTCAGACATATATATATCATCAAGGAAATTATTCATTATAACATAAAATTTCTGCCATGAAACCCGGTTTCGTTTTTTTCTGGGACACGGTGTATATAAGAATGTTCAACGACCAATTGAAGAGCTTAGTTCCCGAAGGCGCTAAATCCACTTTCCATAAAAATAGAGTTTTCGATATCAGCACATTTATAAGCTACGGAACTATCTGGAAACAGAGGCGTCGATCTGTTCGGAAAACACAATGCATTGGAGGGGCGAGCATTGTTTGTGAACATTATTGCTCGCCCCTCCAATGCATTGTGTTTCCGAACAGATCGACGCCCCTGTCTGGAAATACAAATTTTAGGACAAATTATACAATCAAAATCAAAGTTATGGGACATTTCATTTGCATATTGCCATATAGGCATGTGTACAAATTTAGGCAAAGAAACCTGTTTCTCCTCGAAAATGGACAAACGTAGATTTAGCGCCTTTTGGAATTAAGCTCTTCATGTGTGGCCTCGAGAACGCATCGGACCAGAAAGTAATTAGGCAATTTCACATTCTGGCAACAGAAAGGGAACCCGACGTCGGGGATTAATGTTTCGATTCCAGTAATCCCAAATCGATGTCGCTGATGCATATGCTAATCCACCTTAATCCACCTTAATGGGGCGACTTCGATTGAATTCTATTTCTTTACACCGATCATTCCCCTCCTTAAGAAGATAAACAGGATTTTTATTTATTTAACATGCTGAATGATATAAAGCATGTACTACTATTGCCCTTTTTTTATTGGCTAGCAAAAATAAGACTAGCAGATTAAATTCAAATTATGTCGCATTGAAACCGATAATTACTTTTCTGATTGCATCAATATTTTAAAGGTATTATTTATTTCTGGTTTCATTTACATTACTTGAGAAGGGATGTTGTCAATATCTTCTGAGTTACTTGATTTTATATGTCTGCATTCAACATGCCATCAACATACTTTTAACAAATCGGCATTTGTAAAATATTTGGTCATTTCCAAAGTCATCGGATCCGGGATCTCCGGTTATATCTTCATATAAATATCCATATATTATGCGCATTGGTTACGAGATTTGATTATGTGCAAATAATAATAATAATAATTATGTGCAAGGGCGTCAACAGCCTCTCAAAAGTGAGGGGGACATTGCGAGGGTGCGAAGAGCCCGAGCGGGGGGAGGGTGTGGGACGGGGTGTCCCCCTTTCACGGTATGAAGTTTTTTTCAGTTTTTGGCTTGAAATTGTGCATTTGGTACATACCTGAGACAGAAATTTTACATATATTTAGTGCATTCTTATAACCTCCACATCAACTTTTCTTTCTACTTCCCCAAACAGAAAATTTACTTGCCCATAAAAAGCAACGTGAACAAAAAAATATATATTATTTTGCTAGGTAGCTCGATCTGCTTGGCAAATTTCTCTCTTACATATTTATGTACAACAACTGATATTTCATCTCGGTAGTGGACAGTTAGGAATTTGCCCTCCAACCAAGCCAAAGTGGGCAAGTAAAATCATGAATGCTCACACTTTAATTGCCAACGTACTTCTTGAGGAGATTTACACATAAGAATAAAAATACCCTTTTCCCTCTTAGTTGCCCAATCGGGCAACCAAACTAGACCTTTTATGAATTGTTACTTGCCCACTATCAATTTTCACTTGCCCCGGGCAATAGGATAAGTGCTAGTGTCGAGCATATATGAAAAGAGAGGGGGGACAATCCCCTCTAATTTCAAATGTGGGGGGGACATGTCCCCCCCGTCCCCCGCCTGTTGACGCACATGATTATGTGTCTCTTCTTTTTCCCTTTTTTGTTGTTGCTGATCACAGCAGCATTACAATGCAATAACAATGGTTTGAGGCCAGTTATACCTGCCACGAAATATACCAAAAAGACCTCACATTACAATGGATTGTACTTTTATTGTGCACAATTTGCAACAGACCGAAACAAATATGCCAGTATGCAATGTTGTATTACAATTAAATGTAAGGATTAATGTAACGTGAGCACAAATCGAGGTTAGATTCGATTTATCGGATAGAAACGATGGAGAGTTTATTTGTCCAGCAAAATGTGTCTAAAACTATTTTCCTATTAGATCCGAGGTTGAACATTTGTAATAATGTCCATTATAAAGGCAGAATTAACGAAATTATAGTGACGATTATCAACAACAGATTGAGCGTAATGGCCTAATGGGGCCAGATCATTTACATTCTACCTTCAGCATTTTAGAGAACCATATTTACCAACTTTATTCTATCTCACGGTAGTAAAGGGATCCATACAGATCCAAGTATGATGTGACCGATCTGGTTTGATCCTCAATTAGGTTGATATTTGCGTGTGTGCGTGTGTGCGTGTGAGCGTGTGTGCGTGCGTGCGTGTGTGCCTCTGTGCGTGCGCGTGTGTGCGTGTGTGTGCGTGTGTGTGTGTGTGTGTGTTTGTGTGTTTTTGTGTGCGTGTGTGTGTGTTTATTTGCGTGTGTGTGTGTGTGTGTGTGCGTGTATTGTGTGTATGTGTATGTGTATAATAGGAATATATGTATTTAAACAAATAAGATGGTATTTGATAAAGAATTATTTGAACGAGGGATTGTTATGGTTATGTTGAACCATGTTATGGATAATGGACATGTTAAACCCGTTGCATCCTTTTTTAACCTTGGTATGAGAGGTGACAACTTACTTACAATAATTGATATATATCATGCGATTCCGAGGGATTGGAAAATTGATTTAGGTTTGATACAATTTTGTGAGGTAGACTTAATAAATTATAATATTAATTTATATCTTTTGGATAACAAATTAAGTTTTAAGGATGTACCATCAAGAAAAATATATGATTATTTTATTAGAGAAATGCAAAAGACATATGATTTACAGATAAGAGATGGACAAAATGATTTTAATTTTATAGATAAAGAAATGTATGAATGTTTTTTTAGACCAAGAATAACAATAATTGGGAAACAGAGAGAGTTTCAATTTAAGTTACTCCATGGGGCAATTTACACTAAAGATAATTTATTTAGATTTGGATTTGTTGAAGACAACTTGTGTTCGTACTGTAAACGGGAAAGGGAAACATATTCGCATTTATTTTTATTTTGTTTAAATGTAAAATTGACATGGCAAGCTTTGATACAACGTTTTTTGTTAGATGAAATAAAGGACTTAAATTGGCGGGATATATTTGTTGGATTGTCAGGTAATTCAAATAGAATAAAATGTTGCAATACCATCATTTTTATGGTAAAATATATTTTATTTGTATTTAGAAAAGAGGGTGTTCTACCTAATATTGATAAAATACAGAAACTGTTATTGGATTATAAGGCCCAGGAAAAGGGAATAGCAATTAAAATGGGAAAATTAGGACTACATTTACAAAAATGGGAAACGGTAAAATTAGAATAAGATTGAAAGAATGAACTCTTCATATGTGATGTTTCCCCCGTGAGCTTGTGAACAAAAAAAAATTTAAAAAGTATTTTAAAAGTATTGATTTAAATATGTATTTTGTAAGCATTATTATTATTATTATTTTTTTTTTTAAAGGATGTGAGCAGATTTCCGGGGGAGGGTGGGGGGGGGGGGGGGGGGGAGGGTGAGTGTGTAGGGGTGGGGAAGGGGGGGATGAGAGAAGTAGCGTGTCTTACTTCTTTTTATTTTTTGTTAAATCTCCATTGTGTTTAATTTTTGTGAATTACACTTGATTTGTACACTTGAGATGTAAACTTGTATTTTCAAAAATGTTATTCAATTGTAAATGTTATGTTAATAATTTGGAGAAATAAAAAATCATTTAAAAAAAAAAATGTGTATGTGTATGAGCGTGTGAGTGTGTTTGTTTGTTTGATTATTTGTGTGAGTATGTGTGTTTGCTAACACTAATACTTACAATAAAAAGATCACTAAAGCTATGATACAAAATATAAATCCTTGAAACTCACCTTTCACACTTAGTCCTGTAAAATATTCCTGTTTTTACGAAACCGTAGATTTCGCTAAACTTTAAACTTTACTTCCACAATCAACTAATAGATGAGACTGGTAGCTAAATTCCGTCTTCACTATTCAATCGGACGAATTTCCCACACACTTGCTATTTTTATCAGAAAGTCTAAAACATTGATTCCATACTTAAATCATCATGACTTGCATATCAATCAAAACAATCCATCCAAGTAAAATTCGATTAACGTGAAGAGATGTAAATTATTTCCGTCTAAAAGCGACGTAATTGTTTCCAAGAAGAAAACCATGAAACATAACGTTTAGTAGAAGACACGCGCGGTGATGTATTTGCAGAAACAATTACGTTGAAACATTTTTAATTTGTAGAAAACGGAAACATCGAAACGACGACTGGTACTTCTTACAGTTCACGTCTACTTGCGTGTCTACTGAAACAAAACTAAACTCGTTCTCCAAAACTGAAACGGAAGACGCACGCGCACTGTTTTCTTGAAAGGGTATACACACAGAGAAAATGTTGATTGATTGATTTATTGCGATTGACTCCTGCTTGTATGTCTATTGTCTAACATGCCTATTGGGACATGGGGGAAACAACGGATTTTGAAGGACGACGGACAAAAGAATGGTCAATTGATTTGAAACTGTAACTTAATAGGATTTGTGGGAGATCCCATGGTCGATTGAGTTCTAAAGTTAGTTAGCCCGTTGTCGAAACTTATATTTCAGAATAATGGAAAATATTGTATAATTTTAATGAGTCATTTTTAGTCATTAATTATAAACTCATGCATTTCAGCCACCTCTGCGAGATGGACTTTTTAATATTTTTTGTTTACAATATTCAATTCATTTCAAATGTGTTACATATGAAAATAAAGCTATTAATATTTGTTAAGATTATTCAAGTCCGATAATAAAATTACATTAATATAATTATGTCAATACTCTTCGCATCTTCCAATGTTTTAGTAATCCCCTTGTTTTAACTTTCAAACCGTTTGTGCGATTCGTTCTTTTTATTCTTGCGACACCAAGAAAAAACTAACAAGACTATTTGTATTAATCAGAAACGGCAGGGGCGGATCTAGCTTTTTGCTAAGGGGGGGGGGGGGTTGACCCAATGACGATGCGGAGCATCGTCCACGAGCCGCGAAGCGGCGAATTTATTTGCTATTTTGAACCCCCGTAAGTGATGTCTTTTTGCTAAGGGGGGGTTGACCCAATGACGATGCGGAGCATCGTCCCCGAGCCGCGAAGCGGCGATTTTTTTTTTTGCTATTTTGAACCCCCGTAAGTGATGTAATTTTGCTAAGGGGGGGGGGTTTGACCCAATGACGTGATGCGGAGCATCGTCCACGAGCCGCGAAGCGGCGATTTTTGTTGTTGCTATTTTGAACCCCCGTAAGTGATGTTTTCCACATCACATTTTCACTTGGGTTAAACCCCCTAAACCCCCCCCCCCCCCCCCGTAGATCCGCCACTAAACGGTGATATCTGTATGTTGTGCAAGCGATTAGGAAACTTTGACAACAAGTTTTAAGCTATGAACTAGTCTGTTTGTATTATTTGTATTTATTTATTTATTCGTTTTATTTCAGTAGGGTAGATCTGTCAGTTATCAGAGCACTGTTTTTCGCAGAGGCCCTACAACATAATACACAACACAAATATACATAAACAAAGAAGTACAAAATATATATTTTTACAAATAGAAATTCAACATTGAAAGAATATTAATTTATTATTTTAAAAATTATCAATAACATTACGGTAATAATGCCTAACCCCAACTCAATCCCGACAAACACACTCGATAGATTACTTTTAATTATTTGCACAGTACTAAGAAAGTGAAACGGGATCGTCTAGCTCAATAAGCCACGTCATTAAATGTGTATTGTTTGGTATCGTAACCGCACTAACGTTGACATAACATTCAGGTATCATTTACTAAAAATATTGATGAACGGATGAACAGAAGGGGGTGTTCCCGCAAAAAAAAACTCGTTATTTATTTACTTGTTATTCTTTCTTCTTTTTTCTTACTGTTCATGATGTATACAAAAAAAAAGAAGCGAAAAACCCACACCGTCTTTTGGAATCGATCGCAATCAACCGAATGTAGCAGTGGTGTGCACTGATGCGTGAGATTCCTCGTTGTGTCCGTGAAACCACACAAAACAAGTGATACAAACCGTTGTCTTTCCCGGACAAAGCCCCCAATCGATTACGCCCAACGAGCAGTCACATTGGCTGAATAAAGCAATTAATTATCTGGGGATTACATTGGGAAAGGCATAAAATGCATGTTATAGGCATTGCGGGGGTATTGCTAGGGGGTGCGATGTCCGTGGGAAGAGGGTCGTGGTGTCCCTAGGGTCGAACCGGAAGGTGAAATGGGCGAATGGTCACCTGTCACATGGTCTACACGGTCTACACCAAATTTGGTCTACACTCACTTGGTCATCAATCATTTGGATCAATATTTATTTAGTCTATATTTCATCTACTTGGCCCGCTGTCACTTGGTCATATCATTAACCAGGTCATACCAATTTGGTCTACGCCGTTGTGGTCTATACTCACTTGGTCTATACCTAGTTGGTACTCATTTGATCCACACCCATCTGGTCTACACTAGAGTCCCTTTATAGAGAGAGTTGCGACAACTATCGTGCACAAATGGAAACAAAATGGCGACAGCTGTTTTAAGTTACTGCATGCATGAATGCCGAGTTCAACAATCCGCTAAACTATGACTAAACCTCTTTGAGCATTCAGTGGTTTAAATTCCTTTTGCCATTTTGTATCCATTTAGTGCACAATAGATGTCGCAACTCTCTCTATAAAGGGACTCTAGTCTACACTAACTTGGTTTATACCTATTTGGTCTTCACATATTTGGTCTCCGCCCATTTGGAGATAGAGAGAGAGGCGCAGTTTGGATCTGCACCCCCTACCCCCAACACCCCCTGGATAATTGGATAATTTCCCCTGATTGTCACAGAGATGATAATGTATCTTGGTGGGTAATTGTCTCTTTGTGATATAATTATCTCGGGGCCGGATGGTATTTGTCTTGGAGGTGCCGATATGTGGAGAAAACCGTATAGATACTTGTATAGATCATACAATTTTCCAGTTACTATCATTTGTATTAACTTTGTATATGTATATTGCTTATGAACAAAGATACATTGTTATACATTTGTCTTTCAATAATGATTGTAACATTATTTCAATACTTAACGTATTGAACAAAAGTGATTTCATTCGAATTGCTTACGTTTTCTTCTTTCTTTTTTTAAACGATCAAGCTACTTGTTTTCTGGATCGATCACAATTTAAGATCGATCTAAAGTAGAATACATTTTGTTTGAGTGTAAGGAGGAATGTATTTGTTCTTCTATATCAATACTTATTGTGAATTACTATGTTTGTTATGTTTCAATTTAAATTGTTTGTATACACAAGCGCATTGATAATCATTTGTTATAAGTATTATTATGCGCTGTAGGCTATACATGAATATTATTTTATTATCAGTATTATGTTTTCTTTTTGATGACATACTATTCAAAACAAAAACGTTCAGGTAATACATGTAGTTATGAAGATCCAGGTTCATGGTTATAATTGATCCAGAGGTAGAAACTTGATTATTTTGGGAAAATCATTTTGTTCGAACGTCTCTTTATTTCAATGTTCAACCTTAGTTTGTAGTTGATTAAATATTTAACATTTATTTCACATGTTTAATTTATCAAATTGCTTTTATTTATTTTTGTCAACGATTTTTTGATCATGTTTATCATCTTTCCATCTCACAGGCCTAGGTTATTATTTCATTGAATACTTGTGATATTTTTGGCTAATTAAATGAAGCAGATACAATCCTGACAAAGAAAGTGCAACTTAATGTAGAAGTCGTGATGAAAGTGTAAATTTGTATTAATTTATTATGTCGGGCATACAATATGTATTTGTCTATTTGATATGTAGACAGTTTTTTGTTTGTTTTTTGTCCACAATTCTTTAATTCGTTCACTTTCTTCCGTACCATTGCTGGGATGTTATGGTTTCTGCTTCACAATCGCTTATCGTGTCTTCCTTGTGAATGCAACACAATTCATCAAACAAAAGACACTGTTTGGCTAGAGCCAAACTTTTAAATTTTTAATCTGAATATTATTTACAAAAGAAATATATAGTTTGATATGAATATATGTAGGCCTAACGATATTAATTTCTCATTATTTTGTAGTAATCGATCATTACATATGGTGATCGATTATGCTCATTTGGTTCTGTCTTGAAAATACATTTCGCTTTTAAAACTAATATTTTTAACATTTTTAAATGAGTGCTTCCAAATATAATAAAATTATTAAAACATGATTTTAAAACGTATTAAATCATGATTTTAAAACGTATTAAATTATTCATACATCACATTTTACAATAAATGTCATCCTTGATATCAAAATTTACCTACCAAAATTGTAACTGTTTGATTTACTTTCTTTCGAGTGTACGTTCGTGTGGCCGGCCGTGGCAAGAGAGGGCGGTATAACAAGATGGACAAAAACAATAACAGAGTAATTTGTTGGCACTGTGCAAGTGATTAGCTCGAAATAAAGTTGTGACTTTCTTTTCTAAATGTTACAGGTCAGAAAGCCTTGGGTTAATTGAACATCACCATTGGACCGAAGTTACTCAATGGAATCTTCACAATATGAGTAAATGAATGTGGAACCTTACTGAAATTCATAGTCTTAGTTATAGTCTAGTGAAATCTGTTTTCAAGTTGGCGCCACAAACACAGAAAAGCAAGCGTGGGACTGGGACTCAGCCTCAGCAGCACACCTCAATTCGACTACAACTTCGAGTCCTGCAAAGTTATGGGGTGCTCATGTACAAAGGAGAGGGTTACGCTTGGCGGGACACGGTTCTATATCATGAAAAGACTCGGAGAAGGGTAAGTAGATGTTGTCAGTTCAGAGCTGTAAACTTCAAAGCGTAAATAAATTACCTTTCCACCATGTCCACCATTAATAATGGCATTATTGCCTTTCTTTGGCTTTGCCTTTGGTATTGCATGCCATTGGCATTGTCATTGTCATTGACTGTCATGTCAAAAATGAAAGTCAAGATTGATGCTTGCTTCTTGCCTCTGACGTCACTGTAAACGTAATGGCTAATCAATGCATTCTAGATAAATTCAGTTCAAGAAATAAATAATTAAGATAAAAAACATTAAATTATTTATTTATGTCATACTCGATTACTCATCAATACAACATTCAACAACAGAACAATAAAATAAACATCGTTTTCCGAGGCCTGCTTATAAACTGTTAGTAATGTCATGTCGGTCCTGCAGGGGCTTGCAGGGGTGGGCTGACGCCCGGGGGGGCACTCGTGTATATTTGTAAGACGGGTATGTGCCGCTTAAAAGAACCCCGTTTTCACACCCGATTGCAGCTCTAAAGATACCCGATTTTCAAAAATTGCCGCTCCATAGACCCCCGGAATGACTTGGCTAGGTAGTTGAGTAGCGCCAAGTCATTATTCTTCTTCTAGTTCGGCTCCATAGACCCCCGGAATGACTTGGCTAGGTATTTGAGTAGCGTCAAGTCCATTATTCTTCTTCTAGTTCGGCTCCTTGGACCACCATTTTAGCCTTTTTGAGGGTTTCCGTAGGTCTTTGGTAGCTCCAAGTCTATGTATTTTGTAGTTTTAGTCTGCTCCTTAGACCCCTTAACTACCGTTTCAGGGTTTTTGTAGCTCCAAAGACCCTATATTTTGTGCTTGTAGTCAGCTCTTCAGACCCCCATTTCAGAGTTCCGTGTGGCACACCCCCGTCAAAAAATAATTCGAGTGCCCCCCCCCCCGGGGGCTGACGCTGAAAAACTATGAAAGTTCAACATCAGTAAGCTTTCCAGACGCTCGGTTGGATTCCCTCCCTTTACAATCAATAAATAAATCTAAAATAAAATAAATCAAAAATCAAGGTTGTGTGAATATTTCTCTCATTATGCCACCTATCCTGAAGAGTAATACTTAAACAGCAAGATAATATTTTCTTGTATATATATTGAAAACAGTGGCTTCAGCGTTGTCGACCAGGTGGAAGACGAAACGGGAGACAAGTTTGCCCTCAAGAGAATCCAGTGCCACAGCCCCGAGGATGAGCGGCAGGGGAAGACAGAAGCTGAGTTTCATCAAAAGTTCTCTCACAAGAATCTGATTCCCCTGGAGGAGTGGGGGGTGCTACAAGGGAAGAGCGGAGTCAATGAAGTCTTACTCGTTATACCCTTGTTCAAGGTGAATATGAGACAATTTCATTCTCTCAATGATGGATGTGATGATGGTGGTGGTGATGGTTGTGGTGGCGGAAATTGTAGAAATGGTGATAATGCTAAGAGCAGTTGTTCTGGTTGCAATGGATGGTGGTGTTGGTGGTGGTGAAATGAGGAGATGATGATGATGATGATGATGATGATGATGATGATGATGATGATGATGATGATGATGATGATGATGATGATGATGATGGTGATGACGATGGTGATGATGATGGTGATGAGGACGATTGTGATGGTGATGATGGTGATGATGATGGTAATGATGATGGTGATGAGGGTGATGATGATGATGATGATGATGATGGTGATGAGATGATGATGATGGTGGCAGTGGTGATGATGGTGATATGATGGTGATGATGGTGGTAATGATGATGATGATGGTAGTGGTGGTGGTGGTAGTTTAATATTTCCCTCTTTACCTGTTTAAAAAGCCCTTCCTCTGGTCAGAATGGCATTGACCAGATTTAGGAAAAAAATCATTTTCTATGATTGAAAGTTTTGAACTGTTTCTTTTTATTTCTTTTTAGAAAGGCACACTGCAGGATGAGCTGGACCAGATCAAGGCAAAGGGGAATCACAGGCTGGTGGTGATGATGATAGTGGTGGAAGTGATGATGGTGATGGTGGTGATGATGACAATGATATTGTTGGTAGTGGTGATGGTAATGTTTATTCAGTATTATTATATTGATTATTACCCTCTTTTCCTAAACAATTTTCTACAATTTTTGTTTGTTTAGAGAGGCACACTTCAAGATGAGCTGGACCGGATCAAGGCAAAGGGGGATCACATGCCTGAGGAGAGGATCTGGAGGATATTCAGAGGGGTGTGTGAGGGGATCAAAGCCCTGCACATAGCCAAGCCGCAAGCAGTAGCGCATAGGTATGCATACACCAGGGCTCGACACTAGCACTTACCCGCTTGCCCGGGGCAACTAAAAATTGGATGTTGGGGAAGTAAAATGTCATAAATGGTCTATGGCAACTCAAATTTCTCTTCAACTACAAGAATAGAATGTAGTTCCTTACATGAAAATCTCAGACAGAAGTAAGCGGGCAAGTAAATTGTCTGTTTGGGCAAGTAAAATTTGAACATATATGATTTTACTTGCCCGAATGGGCCAGTAGAGAAAAAAGTTAGTGTGGAGGCTTGCATATACACAGACCACTCAAGGGAGACAAAAAAGAGGTCTTTACAAGTAGGAGGTCTTTATAGACGGATTCATTTACATGTAAACAGCTCCCAAGGGAGACAAGATTAATTTGTCTTTGTATGCAGGTGGTCTCTATAGGTCAGGTTTTACTATATAATATCTTTCTAATAACTGTTCAAGACTATTTTATTTTGGTAGAGGTCAAAGTCAGCACTGGCTTGCTGGCCCAGGGCCACTTAAAATGAGCCTGGCAAGAATACTCGCCAGGGAGTTGAGAAAGAGCACTTCAAGTGCAGGTTGACTACAGGTGTGTTTTGGTTGTTTGAGGTTATAAAAGCAATGTAAAGCGCGTAAAGAAAATGACCAGTATTGAACGCTACTATATACTGTATACATCATAATTATTATGTTTTTATTATCTGTACAGAGACATGAAACCAGGCAATGTGATGCTGACAGAGGATGACACCCCTGTCATCATGGACTTTGGATCAATGGCAGACGCAAGGGTTGAGGTCAAAGGTCGTTCAGAAGCTGTGGCACTTCAGGTGAGTTTTTATGATTTCATAATTCAATTTATTACATTTCTTTTTGTCTGGTCATCAATGATTTTGGTTTTGCTCTTCAGTGAAGTAGGTTAAAGGAGGGGGGTAATCCTGGCTTTGATTCAGGTTTATAGCTTTGAATATGTGCCTTTATTGATATACCACACTCTTTTTTTCAAAGAAATCCTTAAGTTGGGAAAAAAAGGTAAATTTCATGCAACTTTTTTGCTTTATTACGCATCGGCGTTCCATGCTCCTAAAAAAAGTCATTTATAGCAGAGCGGGAATGTGCGCACGTGTCACCCGATTCATGACATCACATGCAGACCGCAACGCGGAGGAATGTGCATTGTTTACATGCAGAGCCTATGACTTGCTTGTAAAACAAACTCGTTTTTGCTTGTAAATTGAGGTTTTACTGAAAATGCTTAAGAATTGCTAAGAAATGAATTGTAGCAGGATGCAGCTACACATCTGAGTGTATATTGTCCATGATATAAACCTGAACAAATGTTTGCAAATATTGAAACAAATGGAAATAATATCTCTGTGTCAACGTGAGTATTGCACTCAGCGTGTACGTCTATGACCGAGCTAAACTGCGATTGCCTGCAGGTGACGTCACAAAGATGACGTCATTTTTTGTTCGCCCGGGACTCAATTTTTTACGGGGGTTCCGAAAGTGAATTTACAAGTTGATTTTTTTATTTTACCGGGTTTTCCCACGAGGAAAATATGTTTGTATTAGTAAACTTCATGAAAATCTACCTTAGATACAGTAAAACCCAATTTTGAGGCAGTTTTCTTGTCACCATACCTTTAAACAGTGGATGAAAATAAAAATCACAAGCAGACTCGGGAGGGGATTGAACCCTATACCTCCTGACTAGTATCGCTCTGTGCAAGGAATGACGAGCATATCCTGAGAGTAGGAGAGAGAACAATTAACCAAAGCAACACTGCCAGAAAGGAAGACATGTCGAGAGAAAAAATGAAAAAAAAGGCAAGATTGCTGCTAATAATGTAGCTCGACAAAAGAACAACAACATTGTACATGCAGGCAGTGTGAGCACTATTCCACAGGCATCAGAGTCGGACAAATACTGACAGACCTAGCGATTGTGTTGAAGAACGAGTACATAAAAGCGGGGCTACACCACAACAGGCAGGAGGTCGACGACTTCATTCACCTGAGAAACACAGAATGGCGGGAGAAGGTGTCCGCAAGCGCAAGTCACCCAAAAAAATGCATTCACTGGTCGAAACCAAAGAGGCTTCCACTCACCAAAGATGTGCAGTCATTCAACACTTTCCTGAATGCAGAATCGGAGGATGTGCAGGGAGAAGGGAGTGCAATAGCATCCACGAACTGTACAAAGCGGCTCGCACAACTCAACTCTCGCAAGAATTGTACTCTCTAACAGGCGGAGGCTGTACGAGGACTATCAAGGACTATGAGGAATGTGAGGCCAGTGACAACTCCAACGAAGATGTTTATGATATGCTCTCCACTTCCGAGAAAATTGCGGTACAAACAGCCTACAGATCATCAAGGTTAGAGGTAAAGTGGGAAGAGGTGTCCCAATAATGCTCACCAAAGACATGAAAAAAAGCCTCAATCAGCTAGTGGCATTCAACAAGAGAAGAGGAGAGGAGTTTGTATTTGCCCGTGAGAACATCGGATGCAAGACCGCACTGAGGGCATCAGATGTCATGGCAGAGCTTGCCACTGAAGCAGGATGACATCAACCAGAGTTCATGCGATGTACTCTCCTGAGAAAACATCTCGCCACGATGACACAAATAATTAACCTGGACGAAAATGAACTTGAGCAGCTTGCACACCATATGGGCCACGACATTAAGACACACAGGGAATATTACCGCCTTCCTCCTGATACCATCCTACTGACCAAAGTGAGCAAAATCTTGCACATGGCGGATCAAGGCACCTTGATGGACCATGCAGGGCAAAGGTTGGCCGAAATCAACATAGACGAGGAAATAGAGCTAATCATATAGTGACCACAAAATTAGCGCTTGAGCAACCAAGGCATCAACTCGGTCGCCTCTGGTCGCTCAAGGCTCCCATTCTCAGCATGTCAATGCATAAAACAAAGTTTTAAAATGACAATGAACTTCAGACAGACACTTAATTACCGACACATAAAGATCATGAAGACTTCAGACTCATACAAACAATGATTATTCGTGCCCTTCAGTACCTGATGCTGTTACAGAAATGCGTCGAACAAAGGCACTTCACTCAACATCACAAGAGACTTTAACTTTTCAATGATAATCCGTGCGCTTGTTACGACCAAACACTGCATCTTGACTTCAGAATTCTATAGAAAACTTTATAAACGAAGTGGCTGATTCATTCATGATGAGTCAATAAATGACACATTGACACATTTTTCAATTTTAATTTCACTTAAAAAGATAATGCAAACTTTTGATATCATTTAAAGATAATGCCAATATATCATGTTGTGGTTATGCATGCAACAAATACTAAATGCAACTACGGACACGTGTGTATTATGTACAGATGCCAATTAATTACACATGTGCATAATTATGACACATGCGACCAGAAATTCAAAATGGCCGCTGACCTGTCTTAATACGACCACCTGTCTATAGCGACTACTTTTCGTCGGTCCCTTGAGTGGTCGCTAAAGACAGGTTTGACTGTACAATGATTAAGAACATGTTAATTTCTTTCTTTCTGTTGTAGGACATTACAGCTGAGCACCAGAGCTCTTCCAAGTTGGCACTGCGCACCTGATTTAAGAATCCAAACTACCTTTGATATAATGAAGATGAATAAGAATTTGTTTTTTTCTCTCCATCTGTTGTAGGACATAGCAGCAGAGAAGTGCAGTATGCTGTTTAGGGCACCAGAGCTCTTCCACGTGGATAGCCACTGTATTGTAGATGAGAAGGTGGACATATGGGTAAGTCAGGGCTTACTAGCACATGCCCGATTGCCCAGGGCAAGTCAAATATGTTGGGCAAGTAAAATTTGGTAAATGATCTAATTTGGTTGCTCAAAAAGGCAAATAACATGTATGTTCAACTGCGATAGAAAATGTAACGCCTGACATGTGAATCTCATCTAGAAGAAAATTGGGCAAGTAATTTTTTTGTTTTCGCAAGTAAAATTTAAGACCCAGAGACCCTGGCCCATGTATTTTCAGGACCAGTCCTCATTGGGTTAGGAGTATCATGGATCCCATTGTATTCATTAATCCATTTACTCAAGCAATTACCACTGTTGGAACATTTGTGCATAGAATGCGTGACAAGATGTTATTTATTAAATATTGAGTCTCTGGATATACATGTATATGGTTGTATTGTAAGTAATTTATGTATGGATGAAGTCATTATTAAGAAGTCAAATAAGTTATTTTCAATAATCAATGAATGTATTATTTTCATCTAACAGTCATTTGGTTGCCCGTTATACAACATGGCATATCTCCAGTCACCGTTCGAACCCATTTATGCCAAGGGAGACAGTATCCATATATGCGAGGGATCACCAAAGTGATCCCCAAGTTGATTTCTACCCTTCGAGTTTATGTCAGGTTTAAAATAGCTTCTGACCACACGAGCAATGAAAATGAAGGGGTTTCAGGGACGAACACCGTACTAGGGTTTTCAATAGCTCAGTCGGTAAGAGCACGGGTCTAGCAATCTGGAGGTCTCTGGTTCGAAACCCGCTGGAATCCCATTTTCTTTGCTCTTTTTCATTCATATTATATATTTCTGGTCAGTTTCTCTATATGTTTGAATTAATTATAAAGAGGTCCAATCAATTATTTGATAATCAATTTGTTTATTAATTTCATCTTACAGTCATTAGGTTGCCTGTTATACAACATGGCATATCTCCAGTCACCGTTTGAACCCATCTATGCCAAAGGAGACAGTATTCATCTAGCCGTGCTGGGCAGGAATTTCAAATTTCCAGAAAATTCAAGGTATGCTAATAATAATATGACGAATTTATAAAGCGCTTAATGCAAACAAGCCTCTAAGCTCTTTAGAAAAGGAAATTAGAGTATACAGAGTATAGAAATAGAGAGTGGTTGGGCTATGACTGATAATGGTATTTGAAGAGATGATTCAGAATTCTGTATTATTCTAGTTAAGTTTTTAACTATAAAAGTATTAATTGTTGTAAATACAAAAAGGGGGTTGTAGTATTATCTAGCTGTATTTGGTAGGAATTTCAAATTTCCTCAAAATTCAAGGTATGTTTGCAGAATTCTATATCATTCTAGTTATTTAAAGCCATTTTAACAGATATTTTCAGATAAAATTTGCAGTTAACGGGACTTCCATATTTTTCATAAAATCAAAAGTGGGATGAAAAGGTCATACATTTTAAAATGTTCGCAAAATGTTAGTGTGAATTACAAACTTCCATTCCTTCAAGTTAGAGCAGGATACAACATTTTAAGAATATGTTAAAGGTGCACCTGTAAAGTGTCTAACTCCACAAAAATTTATTTGAGCTTCCACATTTCTCTTCTACCGTGTTGTTTGGTAAGAGAAGAATAAAATAGGGTTAGATTTTTTCGAATGCCCCTTTTGTATGACGATATCTATCATTGATAATCATTCAGCTCAAGAGCGTTAATGAACGGTCATAAACCTCATAAACGTCATACAGTAATTTGTTGTAAAAGCTGAAGCAAATTTCTTTTTTTTTAGCAGGAAAGCAGCGTTCTTTTTCAATGAAACTTTCACACAATCATTCGGACATATCTTACAATTATATTGGTATAGGATTGAAGTCTCAAATGTCATTTTGGGCAATATCTGACACTTTACAAGTGCACCTTTAAGTATATTTCCTTTTGACACTTGCTATCCGTTGTTTTTGCATTTGGGGGAATATGTATAATATTTTGAAGAACTTTGTACTCTCTTTTAAATAAGTATCCAACATTTTGTTATCTGATAACTATATTGTCTTGTTTTGTTTTCTGTTTATCTCTCACAATGGGTGCATGAACTATTTGTATTTATCAGGGGGTCATCAGGTCTTTTAATAAAGCTGGTCGATGATATGATACGCGTTGATCCTACTGAAAGGCCTTCTATTGGTGTCATCTTGGACAGTCTCCAATAATAATAATTATAATGGTGGCTACTATATGTAAAACATGTTCCGTCTTTCAATGCACGCAGCGCATCATTATTCTTATCCCAGTCATCAGGCCTGTAATATAGTTTCTTCTAAATTGTTAGTCATTCAAAACAAACATTCTCTGGCCCCTGAATTAAATATTTGATTTGTAAACTGTAATAATCTTTCTTCCTTCCTTCCATTGAGAAAAACTGCAATTGTGGATATGACATAACATGGAAGAATACTAAATCTTCTCATTCTGTTGTTAGTTTGAATCTCTAGTTGCATGTTTGGGCTACTGAAATTAGATTTGTATAAAGATTTACTGGCCCCACATCAGTTTTTACATGTCAACGGCCATCAGTCAAGTGCTGGAAGCGAGCCTTGATTTAAAATGTTTGGATGAACACATTTTCAAGCGTGAGACATGTACATAGTCATTAATTCAGGAATCCACAGGCTACTAATACAGTTGGGAAAATAATGTGCTACAATTCGATCATAAAGAAAGGTTTTCTGTTATATAATTCTTGGACAGTCTGTGAAAAATATAAGGTTTATAAATTACTTGATTATTAATTTGGTGATGGTCTAACTAGTGGTTGCTTTTCTGTTCCTTTGGTGAAAACGTTATCATACGCCGATAGCTATGGTACGTTTGTATCTTGGTTAGAAACTATCATGTTCTGTATAATGATTCTGCTAAACTGGTCCATGGATAAACTTCTGTTGTCATTTTTCTTTCTCCCCTGCCCCCTTCTTTTATTTTATCTCCCAATCTTTCTCCCTCTTTCCATATCTGCAACATCAATATTGTTTTCATTCATCACCAATTAAACAATTACTTGATGCACTACAACTAATCATTCTCTCATTGTTTATATTTCTGTTAATTTCCTTTCCTTTGATAATTAACCTTTTGTATGCTGCATGTGCCCCCTTCCCTCCCACCCCCCCCCCCCCCCCCACCTCTCTTTCTATTGCAATTTCAACCATTCACTAATCATACATTGCACTTATCTGCATTCTGAAAAAATTTCTGTTTTCATTCCTTCATTATTTCTGTCATCCTCACGATTGACTCTACTTTGGGCACTGATCATGCTAATCAAACCATGCACTGATCATACTAACCCCATAACTGCAGGTACTCACAGGGGCTCCAGGACGCTATATCAGGCATGCTCGTCGTCGAGGCGATAGAGAGACCAAACATCGACTGGGTCTTGATCAAGGCTACAGAATGCTTCCACAACATGGAGAACAGAATATAGACTGTGCTATCAATTATTGACATGAAAGAGACTGAATAGTGAATTAGTCTTGAGCAAGACTCTGTTAGGCATGCTAGTCGTTGCTGCTCGTCGGAGTTGTAATAGAAGCAAAATCTTGACTGTGTCTTGATCAAGTATACAGATGCTTCCACAACATGGAGCACACAACATAGACTGATATCATGTATTGATATTAAAGAAAAAACTTTGACATGAAAGAGACTGAATATTTAATTAGTCTTGACCGAGTAAGACCGAGCAAGACAATATGTATATCAGGCATGCTATTCATTGAAATGTTCGAGGAGCAAAATAAATTTATTGACATTGTCTTCATTGAGGCTGCGCAATGCTTCCACAACATGGAGAACACTGTGGTAGACTCTCGAGTTAAATTTTGAATCAGTCTTGAGCAAGGCTATATAAGGCAATGGAGAGACCAAATATCGACCGGGTTATGATGATATCTATAGGCCTAACAGTAACATTACCACATGATTTATATGTTTTATGTTTTATTATTTTCCGTGAGCTTTTGCGTGTCTAACTTTTTAGCTCTTTCTTCCACCGTAAATCACTATGTGACATATTATGTGACTTAAATAATTAAATTCATTGTATTATGTGCTTTGTTGAATACTCCACATAGAAAAGAAAGTTTCACGATTGCAGATCAAGCCCAGTAGTGACGTGTAGGCTAACTCATATTTGTGCTGGGGGTATAAGTAGGCAGGGGTGGTCACAATAATTGTATTCCACTTTTTTGTAGGTGTGTACTGAATACTTTGCTTGCCCTACTATATGTGTCCGGCTATAGCAAGACCCTGCACTTGTCGGTAAAAATAAAAATATAGATTTTCACACCATTAGAAAGGCCTCATCACAAGCTTTCATTTGATGCTTTGTTCTAACTAATTGGTCGATAATTGACGAAGATATGATCGTTTCAATTTTACAATCATAGGTCTTTTACACACATTGTGTGAACTTAAAATGCCCATTTCTTCAAAATGTATTACCGACAAGTGCCGGGTTTTGCTATAGTGGGTCACATACATGTATAGTACTGTTTTGTCTGTGTTCTTCTTTTTTGCTGACTCAACAGGTATCTTGTGCAATATGTTTAACCTTGCAAATTATTCTAATATTCTAGATGATGTAAAATCAAACTTAAAAGATGGATGGAGAACAGAATATAGACTGATATAAAATATTAATATAAAGAAAAAACTTTGACATTAAAGAGACTGAATATTGAATTAGTCTTGAGCAAGACAAAGTGAATCATCAACATTTATATCATTACTAATATATGAATAGGGTAATAGAAATGGCAAAATCAAGAAAAGGGGTCTATTTTCAAGACAATATAATTGTCTAGAGTAGCAACTAATAATGATCATACATGATTATGGTAATAATAATGATAATAATAATAATAATAATAATAATACATATCATTTCTAGAGCTCCATGTATCTGGTACTTTTCTTGAAGTACTTGGTCATGCATGATATGGTTGATACCCCTCTGTCGATGGAAAGTGGACTCCGCGGGTATGAAAGGTTCAGAGCGCTGCGTGTATGTAACATGGGGCCTCCCTTTGGGAGATTTGAAAAGCGCCCTCAATGAACCATACAGTCTCTTTAAATAAAGATACATGGAATGTATTTATTTTCTACCATTAAATTTGTTTTCCCAAACGGTGGTATCTGTATTTTATATGAATTTTCGTAGAGGATGTTCATAGAGGATTTTGTTTTTATTTGAGGTTACTTTGGAATCTTTTATAAAAAAAGATGAAAAAAACTAAGTGAGGTTGAACTATTCTAACTCATTCAATTATGTTATTTGCAAAATCTGTATATCTGTATGACAGGCTTATACATTCAACTCCAAAGTCTTTGCAAGTGTATAAAGTGTAAATGCTACACACTGCATTTTTCTTCAAAATGTTGCATCACATTGTATGTACATGTATTGTCTCTAATGTATTAAATTGTAATGTACATGTATTTACTCTTGACTCTGGTTCAGAATGAACAAATATCTTGATATTCAATATCATTTATGTATTCACATATTTAGTTAATTCGTTCAGGTGACCTCTATAGAGAGGTTCCACATACCATTTTTTAAAGTCTTTGGTATGACCCGGTCTGGGTTCGAACCGGGACCTCCCGTGCATGAGGCGGACACTCTAACCACTAAGCCAAATTAGACATAATTATAATCTCAAAATTTTGCATCATGTAGAGGAGGCTCAGACCTACAGAATGGTATGCGTCACTCAATTTAGCCCAAAATTGACTTAACGCCCTTCTCAGGGGGTTTTTCACAAAGATCCTAAGTTGAACTTAAAGTTGGACTTAAAAATTATGGAAAGCCGTTAGTTTCTTATATTAGTTTTTTTTTGTTGAAAAAAGTTCTTTTAATAGGCATTCAATGTTGATTCAAATCATAATAATATTTTCTATTAAGGAGATTTCATGATGTACATTTATGAAAGTCTAAAATACTTGCTTTTGAATATGTTTTATTCCAAGGCTACAAATGGCTATCCATAATAGTTAGGTCCAACTTAAGAGTTAAGTTCAACTTAGAATCTTTGTGAAACACCCCCCTGGTTTGTGTGTGTGTGTTGCTTCAAAAAATGCATTCCTGTGATACAATCTGTATAGTACACAAATGCGTGTAAGTTCAAATGTATGTATAGCAAATTATTATTATTATGACAAATATATATATGAAAGGGAAAATGATCTGACGTGTTTCTGAAGTGTTTTCATTGTCTCATGGATGCTTTTAACTTGTATGATTTTTTTTCTCCAAATATTATTTGAATTACCTGAAAAAAATACATGAAAATTTAACTAGGTTAATACTATTTTTATTGAAATAAAATGCATTACATTCATATACATACCCGGTAATCTTTAATACGTAAAATATGATAAAGATATAATTTTGTTACATCCTGCTATCCTGCGTAACATTTAGAATACTTGCATGAAAGTGATAAAATAACAATTATTCAAACATAGAGAGAAACTGACCAGAAATATATAATATAAATGGAATGAGCACTGCACAAGGATTTTTTCTATAGCTCAGTCGGTAGAGCGCCGGTCTAGCAATCCGTAGGTCTCCGGTTCAAATCCTGAAGAAATCCTGAAGAAATCCCACTTTCTTTGCTCTTTTCATTTATATTATATATTTCTGGTCAGTTTCTCTAAATGTTTGAATTATTACAAAATAAAAATTAGTAAGCATTACTAAGATAAGAAAAAAGGGTTTCCCCTGGGATTTGAACCTGCGACCTCCCGATCGCTAGATCTGTGCTCTACTAACTGAGCTAGAAAGATCCTGTGATGGTTTATTTGTCCCTGAAACCTTTTTAATCTCTCATTTTAGTCAAAACCTATTGTAAACCCAGAGGGATACAAAATAAAGGGATCAATTATTAAAGTGATGCTGCTTTTGCATATAAATTATTTCAAACATAATTATGGAAACTTACTAGAAATATACAATATGTTAAAAATAGAAAATCTGGTTTCCCCTGGAATAGAACGCTTAACCCCCGTTTTGCTAGACCCAGTGTTTGAAATAATGTTTGAAATAATTCATGCAAAAATTTGCATCCATTTGTTGATTTATGTGTATCTGGTGAAATTGATAGGCAAATGATCCATTCAATTTGTTAAATTGAACAAAGAATACTTGGTAGCTGTTACATTTCTCTTGTACCATGTTTGTTGGCTTATGGTAACAGAAGAATACGTCTCCCTTATTATCGAGATATTTATGATTTAAAGAAAAGCATTCTAGAACCCTTTTTTCTTGTAGTCAAAATCAATGCCAATGGGCAGTAGGTAATAAAATCGGACATCAATGTCCACATTTTCACCAGGTAAACGGTGATCATCTCTATGAAATTATCAGAAGAATCAGAAGAATCTTACAATGATAATGATATTATGATTTAAGTCTCAAATATCACATTTGGAAAAAATCATATGAAGTTGATCACTTGAATAATAATGTTGTAAAGTGCCTGGTAATAAGCTAGATATATCAATCATCATTATTAATACCTCATCTTCCCATGGCTTACAGTCAATGTTGACATGTCCTTCCTCAGAAGGGGGGCCAAGTGTCTTCCAATTATTTCACAAAAAAACAAAAGGAGAAAATCTGTAAAAAAAAAAGAAAAGAAAACAAGGACATACTGTACATAAAGTGTGCCCCAATATGTCTGACCATGCAATGCCACTGTCTTTACATTATCTATCAGATCATCTTTATCCCCCCCCCCCCAAAAAAAAAAAGTTTTCCTTCAGCTTCTCTCATGTTCAAGTACTTTGATCTTCTTCATGATCCTTACGGTATATGACAAGCTTTACAGAGGTCTTCTTCTTTGCTGCCGCCTCCTCGACTTAGTTCTTCCTCTCCATGCAATCATTCATGCCCCTCCTCCTTTCGTAATGTATCTCTGTTAAAGGAAGCTCAGATTCGTAAATCAGATCCGCAGTGCCATCTTGCAATCCCCTTGCGCACGGTGCGCAATACACACTGGCTCAGTGTGATGCAGTGCGCACAAACTAGCCTAGCTCAAAATGGCGATCTGCGGTTAAGCATCTCCACGCTTGGTCATCTTTAAGAGTTTTTTTCTTTCTTTCCTAGCAACTAGCATCAATGCTCCATCTCTTCTTCCTCCTCATCAGATGAAGCCTCACTATCAATGTCATCCTCCTCCGCATCTTCTTCCTCCTCCTCCTTCTTCGCTTGTTTCTCCATCCAGTCATCCTCGTCTCCCTCTCCGGGGCCTAGTGATGTCAGAAGCTCATCTACGTGTTGTAAGACCTGCTCGTCATCGCATTGTAAGGCACAGTAGAGCTGTAAAAAGATAAAGAAACAAAGTTAAAGGAAATCTTCTTCCTCCTCCACCTCTTCTTTTGCTTGCCTCTCCATCCAGTCACCCTCGTCTCCCTCTCCGGGGCTTAGTGATGTCAGAAGCTCATCTACGTGTTGCAAGACCTGCTCGTCATCACATTGTAAGGCACAGTAGAGCAGGAAAACGACAAAGAAACAAAGTTGAAGAAACTCTTCCTCTTCCTCCTCCACCTCCTCCTCTTCCTCCTCTTCCTCCTCCTCTTCATGTGCTTGTCTCTCCATCCAATCATCCACCACTCCCTCTGCTGTTCAAAGTTACACCATTGCATTGTACGGCACAGTAGGACTATCGAAAGACAACAACTAAATGTCAAAGAAAATTTCCTCTTCTTCATCCTATTTCTTATCTTCTATTGCTTGTCTCCCTATCCTATCATCTTCATCACTTTCTATAGGCCTTAGTGATGTCAGAAGCTCGTCTATGTTTTCCAAGACATGCTATCATACTTCATATTCGTAAAATTCAGTGTTTACGTAGATTAAAGGGACTACAGCGTCTAGATGGCCTAATTTTCACAATTCGGCTCTCTATACGTAATTTTTCCTGAAGAAAAAGAAACTGGCAGTCATTTCTCATGAAATCAATCAATTTTGGGGTAATTAGTAAATATATAATTGTCCTGGGAACGCCCCTTTTAAATCGCAAAAATGTGACGTCATCTAAAGAACGGACTAATGAACTAAATTCTGTACATGACGCGTCATGACGTAAGCCAATGAATTGTCAATCACGTGTCAATCACGCTGCCGATTCTGGACCCTAAATGTGGGTGGGGCGTAAATTGGCTGCTAAATGAGATTTGGCATCAGAAAATTAGTCTTAAATCACTACTGTGTTTTTTTTCATGGATTTGTTTCGGCAGACCTATTTTACAAGTCATCAACTATGGAATAAGTGCCAAAGTACGTTGTATTCTTTAGGTCCTTTAAATCAAATTCAAAACTCATTGAATACAGTCCGCTCAATATCTTGCAAGTCCAAGCCATCTTTGTTAAGACTCATTACTCTTTCTCTGTGTGTCCACCAAGAGCCGCAACTTCATCACTACTCGATATGAATTTCTCTTACTGAAATATAAAATTCTCTATAACCCATTCCCTTCAAGATTATGAAATGTCCATAGAATTGTGTACCCTAACCCTAGCCTTCCACATTCCCTCATGGGTTGAATGGGGTACATTTCCAAGAGCTATTTCAAGGAGTAAATTTGAACTTTTCCCTGATTGTATACCTTCTTTGCCTTGCGGAGATAGTATCTTCCTGGGGGCTTGCACTCTTCGGTCTGTCTCTCACACTGGACCAGGCCTATCATGTACCAGACCTGGACCACCTCATCATCCTCTTCCAGTAACGAGTGGAGGACATTCTCTGCTTGCTGTGAAAGAAACAATGATTTAAAAAAATAGAATTGAACTTTATTTCTATAAAATAATGCACAAATCTGCTCCACTAACTTGTAAAGACCACCACACACTACACAATCTGATTCTGATATTAAAAGAACTGCATATCTGAACTAAAACTGAACAATATGTGCATATTCAAATCATGTAATATAGGTCAGATTAAAAAATTGTTTGTTGGATCAGATCGCATCATGCACTGTGGGTGCTTACTTACCAGTAAAACATGATATATTTCAATCTATTTTCACAAGCTTGATGCATTATATTCCTTATTCAAATATTTCAATATCTAAAATGCAAAATTATCAGTACGTGAAGACTGGGGTATTCTTCACTTTAAACAGAGAATAAGAACAAAATTATAACTCACATCTAACATCTCCAGCTCAGTTAAGATTTTGGCTGCCCCAATCCTGCTCTCATAACTCAACGATGCACTTCCTATCGTCTCCTCTGCTTCTCCATCTCCATGGTTACCAGGTGATGCAGGGTGTTGCCATAGTGATAAGCTCATCTCTATAGAGGCTTTGGCTTGCTGTTGTGGAAGATAAGGTGCATGTATAGATAGAACATTAGAATGTTGATTATACTTGTTCCTTATTATGAATTTCATAATTTTAAAGATTTCAAGCTTGTGTCAGGTTTATAAACAGCTTCTGACCATCACTGGCAGTGAAATGGGTTAAAGGGACTAACGAACCGTCACATGAACGTTCTAGCTCTGTCAGTATAAAGAGCATCGGTCTAGCAATCCGGGGGTCCTAGGTTCGAATCCTGGGGAAGCCTTATTTTCTTTGTTCATATTCATTTATATTGTACATTTCTAGTCAGTTCCTTTTGTTTGAAACAAACTAGCCCAGTTCAAAATGGAGACCCAGGATGTATAATCCCCATGCATAACGATCTTTGATACTGACCTCTGTCTCGTCCTTGCTAAGCCAGTAGCTGGCCATGAGTTGATGAGCCTCAGGGTTGTGTGGATCCTCACTCACAGCTCTCTCCAAGGCAGTATGACACCTGTCTTCTGCATCCTCCTCAAAACTAGCAACAGTTAAGTGATAATTAATAGTCATTTAATCAATGTTTATAAATATAATTGTCATCATATTCCTTGTCTTCATAATCTTCAGCATTGTCTTCAATATATTCATGACAACTTTTATATCTTTTATATCGATTGTTATGTAATACTGTCACTCATTTGTATTAATATAATTATTTGTATTATATTGTATTATTTGCTTTCTTTGATGGAAAGGAAAAATAGATTAACAAAATTAATTGAAACTCACCATGCATCAGTGAGGAATATCTCTGCTATTGAGCAGTATGCTCTGGAGATGTCAGCATTTGTTACCGCTGGACCGTCCTCCTCGGTAGAGCAGCTAGCCCCCTGTTCTGCACTCTGTCAAAACAAGAGAAACACAACACTTTTATAACAGAATGTCCAGTAAAAGTACTCGGTCTCAGATAGTCTCAGCCAAATTCAAAACAGGGGTCTACGGAGAGGGGGTGTCTCAAAACGGGGGTCTTAGGAGCTAGGAGCGGGGTTGTGCCTGAGCCAACTTCAAAACCGGGGTCTAAGGAGCCGGTTGGTCTCAAAACGGGGGACTTAGGAGCGGAGGTATGGGCAGCGATCTGCCTTTTTTTGAAAAATGGGACCTTTAGCAGCGGCAGTTGATGAAAATGGGACCTTAGGAGCGGTTTGCTCGGGGGGGTTGATCCGTCCATTTCTGCAGAAAATATATTTGTTAGTATTACATGAAATCGTAAATATTGGTTGCAGTTTAACATGGGTTTCTTTCCTGTCTAAGAAAATTATCACATTTATTTCCATTGCACTTTCTGCTAGTTTTGTATATATACCATGTAAAATAATTTCTTGCTTTTTAATGTTACATATAATTTTCTGTTGAAAAATAAAATAATCTTACAACTTGAAACTGACCTGTTTACTGTCCCTGTCCTTGACCATGAGTTCCACCCCCTTCTGGAAGAACTGCACACACTCCAATCCCTCGTGGAGCTGGCCCATGTACATGTACTTGGAGAATCCTTCTTCGGGGCAAACCGTGATTGCACGCCCAAAACAGTGCGAAGATGTCAGTCAAGGAAATACATGTATGAATTGCTCTAAAACTGTAATTATTTTTAACAGAATACACAGTGTTTATATATACTGGGACTGTATTTATTCTATTTGGTAAACATTATTCAGTGCAGACTGTGATTACACAGCCAAAACAGTGTGAAGATGTATACATTCATCTTCAAGTATTGTTTCTAAAAATTGGAAATAATTCTTACCAAATACATAGTATTTATATATTTATTAATTTGCTTTTCATTGTTTTCTCTGTGGAGAAACCTTCTTTGGGGCAGACTGTGATTGCACGGCTAAAACAGTGCAAAGAACAGGACAAAATAAAGTTTCTCTTAAGTTGAAATTACTTGTTTACTGAATACACAGTTTTTATATACTGTTTTAGGTGTACAATTTATTTTGTTAGGAAAACATTCTTCATACTGTGGTACCACAGCCAAAAATAGTGCAAGGAATACATTGATCAGTCAAGCCGGGACATGATTAACGTCTCTTGTATTGATTTCTCAAATTGATGCAAAATACTATGCTTATCAACTAAAATATTGCCTGTGTACATTATACAATATATGTTATTCATTGATGAAAGGATATTCTCTTTGCTCCGTCCCCATCCCCAAGCTCCGCCAGGAGATTGCCCGAGGTCTCCAGGGCTCGCACGTTGTCTGCTTCAAGGTGCAGCGCCCTCTGGCAGAACTTCTGAGCCATCTCATACTCGAACGTGTCCAGGTATTCCTCCGCCTGCAGCAGAACAAAACACAGATAAATTTCACCACAATGTATTCATGACTACTTTCTCTCTCTTGCAACATTTGTAAATACAATACCATTCTGTTGCGTGTCTTAGGCAATGCAATGGTTTGGTATCGATTTTTGAATGCCAACACCTGCATTGGCGCCCTATCAGGACCATTTACAATACATTGTAGATGTGATTGGCGCTGCATACTGTACAGCCAGATAATTGTGCATATATATATCGTGTACTACTACTGCTATAAATATACTCCTGTATGACCATGAATAAACTGTAATAGCATTTCTTCACAAAACATGAAACAGTCTTCAATTCTTGATTTTAAAAAACATGAATTCAGTATCACCTCTCCTAATTTTTCCATTTTCATTTAAACAATCAAATAACTCAAAATACAAGTAGCCACTACCACTCATTTTTCCTAATCTAAACTTGCCTGCTTTTTGTTCTGGAGTATATATGTCATGACATTTGGAAAAAGTTTTGTAAAGGATGGGTTACCTTTTCTAAAAGCTGATCAACTGAAAATTTGCTGGCCGTTTGTTTTGCAGCTTTCTTTTGACGTCTTTTCTCCTCAACCATGTCCTGAAACTCCTGTCTACTCATTGGGGCTCCATCTTCTGTTGAAGAACAATATGAATTTTATATGATCAAAGTAAATGAGACAGAAAACATTTTATTTCAGGGGCCAATTTCAAACTTGCTGCACAAAAATAACATTACAAATGTCAATGATAAAATGATAAAAGTACCCCAACAAATTCTGGCTTTTTGCACATATTATATACAATGTATTGACTATTGTAAATGGTCCTGGTAGTGGTAGGACTTAAGGTATGACGTGTTTATAAAAGAAGTCCAAATATGAATGTAAATGTCTCTACCTTACCACATCTACAAAGTAAATGGTTCACTCAGGTGAACCATTTACACGCAATATATGCTAATCCGTTGGAGATAACAATACCGGCCATTCGTACACTGTTGCGTTCAACCGTTGAACGCTGTGTTTTAGGATGCATCGGTAAGGAAAACGGACGGGAAATAATCATTTTATTTCTACATTTTGCGGTCTTCAAAACAACAAAGTTGGTAATTATTATTGACAAAGTATATGAATTGTGGATCACATAAACAAATTTTTTTTTGCATTTGCTGGTAAATTGAGGGAAAAATCAGCCGACAAACAAAAATTGTTTCCGTTGGATAGTGCAGTGGGCGGAAGAGGTTGATCTCCGCACAACGCTATTGTAATGTACCTATGTGTGTACCTTACGTTTTTTTGGCTACGTCGTAGGACTGCTTTTTGCATGTTTTGCAGTAACTGTGATCAGCGCCGTCCTACGGACGGCGCTGAGAAGACGAAACGTTAAAAAATTTGTAGGAAATTTGCCGACGGGTGGTTTCAAGAACTTTCCATCTATTATTATTTTTTTTTTTTTAGTTCTAGACATTAATTAAACATTCAACCTACCTTGCTTGCTATTTAAATTGTTGCAAAAGAATGATAACTTAGCTCAAATTGATGATGATGATGATGATGACTATTATTTCCTTCGTCTTTGTTCGCTGCATGCAATGTCAGGTGACCGAAAACTCGTCGGCAATGCATAGCGCATGCGCGGGGCGATCGGTTGATCGATCGGGTACGTATACAGGGGGTGCATTGCCGACAAGTTTTTGATCACCTGATATTGCTTGCAGCGAACAAATTCGGATACCATTTTCGTCACTTCTGTAATCTTGCCAGTTTTATAGTAAATTTCAGGATAAATCAAACGAATGGAGCATCAGACGTTTTGCAATTTGGATCATTGATGTCCATGCATAACATAATTCGTAAGTATGAACCGAGATATGTTATTTAAAGTATGATATATATATATTTTTTATAAGTGTGTTTGCCGTTAAAGCCTATCAAGTGTTACCATCACGGTATACACACCTCAGTATGCCAGGCGCCGTACTATGTACGGCGCCTGGTTAGGTTAGTTTTGCAGTAGATCAACAAATCTATCGTTTTCATGGCCTCTTCTACATTTAATTGCAGTCTTTTACTGTCCTAAAAACAGCAATTAAATGTCAAAAGAGGCCATGAAAACGATAGATTTGTTGATCTAGATTTGGGGACTCAACATTTTGGCCCCATCTAATTCTAAACACAGTCAGTGCAAAACGATAAGACCAAGTCAAGACTAAGAGTAAGACTAATTACTAAGAGGCCCGAAAATTCAAAAACGCCAGATTTATCTTTCTAAATAAAACTTCAATGGCAATTGCCAAAAGCCCAAGTTGATTAATAAATAAATCATGCAAATTCATTCATTGATTAGGCAACGCTCGAAATTAGCACAGGCCCGATGGCCCGGGGCCACCAAAAATTGCTGTCGGGCCAGTAAAAAACTCATATTTCCAATGTTTGCTGGCCCGATCGGGCCACCAAATGTTGAAACAATTGTGCACAATATTATTGTTCTTATTGCAAATTTGATACCTCACAGAAAATACTTGATTTGTGGTTTTAAAAGAGAGGAAAGAGGTCAATAATGAACAGTTTTGTGCGATTTTTTCTTCTTCTATTATAATTGGCATTATTTCTGCCCCGCCCCCCATCCGCCGATCCCCCATGTAAAATTTGTTCAGCATGTTCCACTTGGGATAGGTAGAAGGAAACAAATTAATTCTGTTATCAGTTCAGTTTGTATATAAAACTTGAATAAATAATAGGAAATATTAAGAATAATATTTGCTATACTTGCGGAAATAAGTTTAGAGAAATGTTGTCCGATTTGTAAAAGTTTAATTTGTGTTGTTTTCCATTCTGTTTATCCCCACACCCCCGTTTTGTGAATGGAGCTTTCCAATTCCAAATATGGAATGCAGTGAGTGTGCATGCATATTTACGTGAGCATAGAATGTTTACGATCAATTCATCAATGTTTGACACCAAAATTTTAACAACAAAAACCCACAATTTGAAAATATTTAATTTATGTGAGGTTTATAAACAATAATCCATGAAAAAGTGAGGTTAAAAGTCTGAATTGTGAGAGGTTTTTTTAATAATCGATCAAATTTGGTTCGCATGTAAAATTCAACATAGCCTATGTTGTGTGGATGGGTCTGCATTGTCTACGTCTTGTGTTGCGATGTTGTGACTGTGTCCGTAAGTTCACGAAGAATTTATAAATGTTTGACTAACAGTTTTACAAATATAGCACCACAATTTGAAAAATGTGTCATTCATGACAAGTTTCAAAACAATATTCTACGGAATTGTGAGATTAAAAGTCTGATATATAAGTACAAATTTCCATTATCAATCAAATTTGTTATGCATGTAAAACTCAAATCATGTTTGCCGTATTCGAAATCGGATACAGTATCATATGATCGGTGACTTGTCATTGTTTGCAGCCGATGAATCGGCGTTTTGACTTACAATTATTAGCTTAAAACACCACAATTTAAAAACATGTTATTTGTCTGAGATTTTCACATGACATTTACACAGAATGTTGAGGTCAAATTTGTATAATAACAGTGAATTTTCCACTTTTCCACAGTTTTGAATGTGCTATGAATTTTCTCATTTTTTCTTTTGTTTTCTTCGGGCCAGTAGATTTTGGTTTCGGGCCACCAAAATTGGAAAAATACTAATTTTACTGGCCCGACCGGGCCACCAGCAAAAAAAGTTAATTTCGAGCGTTGGATTAGGTTTAATTAAACTTAAATTCTTAAACTAAAATTGTAAAAATCGTAATTTTTTTAATTTGAGTCCAATTTCATTTTCACTCACACTCACAGAGACAGTCTGAATTGATCTACCTGCCTAAACTACCCTTTAATAATCAAGTAAGTTGGTCATACTTGTAATAAGACTCTAAATTACGTGTTGAGAATGATTAAGAATTGTGATTTTGCCTGACCGACTGAAATTGATTCTTTTGAGAATAATTTGATGTTAGAATTACTAACAAGAAATTGCACATGTGGGACTGGGCATGTTTAGAAGAGTTTAATATTTCAATCGCTGATAATCATAATCACACAACTTAAACATAATTATTTGGTAATTAGATTCCTTACTTACCTCCTTTTCTGTTGTTTCCACGAGTATGTTTTCCTCTTTTACGCCTCTGAGCTTTTGAACCACCCATTTTAACTAACTTTACAGGTCTGACGTTACACCAAGATGCGGAAATGTATGTCAACGTATCCGATAGCTAGGTCGGCCTATGGGGTTCTCGCTCCCTAATCGTGTCACTTTTATTTTAAACATTTGAATTTTCAACAATTTCTGCTCGGAATAACCGTAGGTAGGAAGTTTCGTACACCATCATATAAGTTTTGATTATTATTATTGACTTCAATTATTTATTCTATGTTGGATTTTAACAGAATTCCACTAAACTTGGAGGACAGCTTGCAATATATATTAATGAGTGGCGAAAATTTAGCTACATGCCGTTTTTACGTCTTGCGTTATTTTGCACACAATGACACGTGCTTGTGTTTATCATTCTTGCGCAATCATATTGATTGAGAGTTCGATGTACAATAAATATGAATTCATCGGATATGATATTTGTATCGATGAAATGTGCTCATGCACTTCGTCTACCACTAACTCAATCAAACCAATATAATCAGATCATAGAATTTAATTATCCCAAAGAGAGCAAAAAGAAAAGAGATAGAGAGGAGGAAAACATGTGACCACACATGTCTCCCCCCGGGGGGGGGGGGGAGGGGGGGGGCCACTCAACTATATTGCTGTACACACGCGCGACCCAAAAAACGCGTAAAAAGGGTACTTTTTGCCGATCATGGCGCGTCACGCGCGTGACGCGTTTAGGGTGTCAAAAAGGCCAAAATCTGAAAAAAGGGTATGTTTGTGGAGTTAAACAAATACGCGTTTAGGGTATCTTTTTCTTCAAACTTGTTTCCCGGACTTGTCTGGAGTTTTGCCGGGGATTTTGTGCGACTTCGAATGATTCCAGGCAGGGGCGTAGACAACGGGGGGGATGAGGGGGATGCATCCCCCCCACCTCACAAGGTGGGGGGGGGGATGACATGTACAATCATCCCCCCCCCCCCCCAGGTTTTAGGGAAGGATATATTTGCCCGGGGGGGCCACTCAACTATATTGCTGTACACAGGCGCGACCAAAAAAACGCGTAAAAAGGGTACTTTTTGCCGATCATGGCGCGTCACGCGCGTCACGCGTTTAGGGTGTCAAAAAGGCCAAAATCTGAAAAAAGGGTATGTTTGTGGAGTTAAACAAATACGCGTTTAGGGTATCTTTTTCTCCAAACTTGTTGAGAGCAATTGACGTAGACCTTGTTTAGGGGTATGTTTTTAGGAGTTATACTTGTTTAGGGGGCAAAATTGTCAAAAAAGCACGCGAAAATACTTGAATAGGGTATCAATTTGACCAATGCATAAAACTTGTTTAGGGTGGGTTTGGAAAACCTGTGGTCGCGCGTGTGTACAGCAATATAGTTGAGTGGCCCCCCCGGGTATATTTGTTTTGTGTGCAGCTGTATACGAGTGGGAAAGAAAACATAAGTTGTATAATAATAAGCTAAGACTTGTTAATTCTAACGTTAAAAAGGTAATTTATATATCAACTTTCAATTTTTGCTGCGCGCTTCGCGCGCGAACAGATTATCTCTGTTTGTTGTGTAACTTGCGTATGGTCAGGGATGAGTATTTGTTTTCTGTATACCGGGCCACGTAGTTCCAGTGTAGGCTGGCATTGCTCTGGCTCCTTGTGTGACGTGCACCAAATATCACCATTTCAAGTATATATATAAATGCAAAATCTTCTCCGTGGGAGGGGGATACCCCCTCCCAAACCCGCCCTATTTGGCCCTGCCCCAGCCCTCGGTAGCTTCGCCCCTCGGGACTCATTCTTGGCAATAGGCTAAGTTGTTGGATCATACATAATGTGGCATATGGTGATGTTGGAACTGTGGATGATGCTAAAATATAAATACAATATTTCTGTAGGGGTGCATATGTGTCAATTATTTGTTTTCTTCGTGAAAATATATTTAAAATTTCTGGTCGATCAAATCATGACACGCTTTCCCAGATACAGTCAATGTTAAGCCCGAATTTTCTATCTAGGTAAGCACCAGATTGCACAATTTAAAGTCCAAAAATGCAAAATCTCCCTACCGTGGGAGGGGGGACACCCCCTCCCACACCCTCCCCCCGCTCAGTCACTTCGCTCCCTGTGTTGAGGTGCATATTTATTCGTGTGTCAATTATTTGTTTTATAGTGAAAATATATTTAAATAATTAAAATTTCTGGTCGATCAAATCCTAACACGCTTTCCCAGATACAGTCAATGTTAAGCCCGAATTTCCTATCTAGGTAAGCACCAGAATGCACAATTGTAAGTCCAAAAATGCAAAATCTCCCTAGCGTGGGAGGGGGGACACCCCCCTCCCACACCCTCCCCCCGCTCAGTCACTTCGATCCCTGTGTTGAGGTGCATATTTATTAGTGTGTCAATTATTTTTTTTATCCTGAAAATATATTTTACATTTCTGGTCGATCTAATCATAACACGCTTTCCCAGATACAGTCAATGTTAAGCCCGAATTTCCTATCTAGGTAAGCACCAGAATGCACAATTTCAAGTCCAAAAATGCAAAATCTCTCTAGCGTGGGAGGGGGGACACCCCCCTCCCACACCCTCCCCCCGCTCAGTCACTTCGCTCCCTCGGGCTTGGTCGCTTCGATCCTTGCAATGTCTCACTTTCACATCTGGCTCAAAGTTGGCAGCACTGTGAGTGTGGTTGGGCATGAGCCCCTATATACACACACAAAATCCCCCCACCCCCCCGAAAAAAAAAAATCCAAAACTGCTTTCGGCCCGCCTGGTCACGACCATCTTAACATCTCCCCCCCCCCCCCCCCCCCTCCCCCCACTGAGAGGACTTTCAAGCAATTGTCTTGGTCTCGAAAAATTGGTCTTGGTCCGGTGAACGGCAAATCATCCCCCCCAGGTGTAAGAACCTGTCTACGCCACTGATTCCAGGGGATTCCAGATCTCGGGAACGTCCCTTGATCGCACGATCATACCCCCCGCCCCCCTCCACCATTCCCAGGTCCCCATTCAACTCTGAGATACAATCGTAATATGAGACACATTTGAAGGGGAGTGTCTAGAATAATATCCCTTGTATCATTTTAACCTCTAGTGGCGTAGCTACGGGGGGCACGGGGGGGGGGGGCACGTGCCCCCCCCCCCCCCCCCCAATCGTTTGGCAAAAAAAAAAAAAAAAATGTCGAACGACCCGAAATTAAGCCAAATGTGTCTAAATCATTCGCATAGCTGCACTATACGTAGTCCAACATGTCTAGGCAAAGAGCACCATCAGTCATCTTCTCCAGAGTCGACATCTGCATCAGTTGAGCATGGTCTACTGAACCTAACCCAAGGGACCCGTGTCGTGGGTCTAGTCACACGGTACTTGAAAATGGGCGTCAACAGGCGGGGGACGGGGAAGGGGGACATGCCCCCCCCCCCCCCCATACATTTCCCTCCCACTTTTTCTTATGCATACATTATGTATGTTTGATTCCATTGCTTGAACTACGAATCATATAATATTTTTGTCTCGGGTATGGACCAAATCGCACAATTTAAAGCCAAAAATATGCAAAAGCTCCCTACAGTGGGAGGGGGACACCCCCTCCCCCGCTTGGTCGCTTCGCTCCCTCGCAATGCCCTCCACTTTAGAGAACATTTTCCCCTTCTCTTGAAACTGATCCTTCTACATCAAACACATCATTTACAGACTCACTTTATTAACCAGACAGATCTGAATTAAAATGTATGCCAGAAACAATAGTTCCACCAGGAGATACACATGGGATCAACAGCGTGTGTTTTGGTGTGTTCACGGGCGTAACTCCCGGGGGATGGGGGATATATCCCCCCACTTATTGATGCGGGGGTGGCCTGTACAAATACCCATCCCCCACCTTTTTAGAAGTTAAAGGGGTAGTACAGTTTTGGTAAGGCTGAACCAAACCTGGACAGTAACATTATAAACTAATAGTTATTACTCCACCATGCTCGAAAGGTATACTAAATTACAAACGACTAAGTAAAAAGCCTGTTATCATTCAAAAAGATCCATTAAAACACAAGAGGGCGCTTTCTAAAAAGGCATTGGTTTCAACCATTTTTCATACAAAATAATGCATGTGATGTTCTATTAAAATAATGATTAAGTAGATAGATCATCAACAAATATTTAAAAAACGCTTTTGAAAATTTTTGAAAAAGTGTAAGCATTTTTTTAATTTTTCGAAAAAATCATCTAATTATTTGGGCCCCAAATAATTATAAGATCAAAAATATTTATTGATATTTCAGCCGTTTCTGGACCGATTTTGACCAAATAAAGTTTATTCTGCCATTAAAATTGCATGTTCTCTCAAATTCGACACTCAGTTTTTCATTATCTCACAAAAAAATTGTGATGTGCAGCGCCCTCTCTACCAAAACTAAACTACCCCTTTAAATCTTTAACAAATCTTACAAAATGCATAATAACAATGATAATGGTAATAATGATGAGGACAATAATAACCATACTTCTAAAGTGATATTTTAAACACCAATTTCAAAAATTTCTCCACGTGGGAGGGGGTAAACCCCCTCACACACTCTCCCCCACCCTCCCCCAAATAAGTAGGACAATATAGACAGGCACGGACGATGTGAGCGTATTTGAGTCTGGTGTGTGTGTAGGTTCGATTGTGTTTGTATACTATACAGGGTGGCCCAGAAAGAATGCAACACCTACGATGGTTAATTTCATCAACATCATCGACCAAATTTCATTGTTTTTTGTTTAATTGGGTAGAACATTCTTTTTCAAATAAAATGATACCATAAGCATTGATTTTGGGTAAGGCGTTTGGATCCTAGGGCCATTTTCTGAGGCAATGTCGTTTCCTACCCAATCAAACAAGAAACAATGACATTTGGTCGATGAAGTTGATGAAATAAACGATCGTAGGTGTTGCATTCTTTCTGGGCCACCCTGTTTATATAGCGGTCTAATCATGAGGGAGATGATTTAAGTCATGATTTCTTTAAATTTAGTACAGTCAAACCTGCTAATGCGACCACCTGTCTATATCGACCACCTGCTCATAACGACCGCTCTCTGGTCCTCCCCTGAAAAATCATGTGTTAAGCGACCTGCGTAATGCGACCACCTGCCTAACGCGACCAGCGACCACCCTATTTGGGTCCCGACGTACATATAAATCTGTGTATAACGACCACAAAATTAGCGCTTGAGTGACCAAGGCATCAACTCGATCGCCTCTGGTCACTCAAGGCTCCAATCCTGAGCAGGTCAATGCATAAAACAAACTTTTATAATGACAATAAACTTCAGACAGCTTATAGATTGACTTTGGCTGGTCACCTAGCTATCACATTTCGATTCAAGTATTTTAGTCTCTAATATATGGGATTGAGTATTCCAGGGTCATTATTACATCGAGTATAAGGAATTCGACAGATTTTCGTATATATTTTTCAAACGTAGTTTCAGTACATAATTATAAATGATAATTATATGTGTACTAAAGAGTGAACATTTATTAAAATAATTATAAGTATCATAAAATCGCGTCCTTCTATCTGATGTTTGAACAGCCGGTTAGTTTCTCAACAATTGCGCGGAGTACTATTTAATGAGTATTTATAATTTATTACGTGGACGTGGTTTGGCAAAATATTCTCGTTGGCACTTAACCAATTTAATCAATCAGTCCTAGGCCCCGTTGCAGAAAGAGATACAATCGATTGTAAGTTACAATTGATTGTAAGTCAGAAAAATATACGCATCTAAAACACGTGATCTGACTTACCATTAATTGCATCTTACAATCGATTGTTTCTCTTCCTGCAACGGGGCCCTGAACGGGTTTTAGCGAATTGTACGATTTTAATAGTTAGAAATGTGGTAGGAGTCTATTTTAAAGGGATCTCGTAACATTGTCCAAATCCTCAAAACCAAATTGTAATGGTGGTGGTTCCCTGATACCTTGCTGTATTCTTATTAACAATAGAAGCATGGGACAGGTTTCGGTTTTTTGAATTTCCCTTTCGATAAAAAGATATTTAAGATTGAAGTGTTCAGATGTTAAACTGTCCACTGGACACGTGCGTGTACAGATGCCAATTAATTACACATGTGCATATAGGCACAATATGCGACCAGAAATTCAAAATGGCCGCCCACCTGTCTAATGAGACCACCTGTCTACACCGACCACTTTTCGCCGGTCCCTTGAGCGGTCGCTATAGACAGGTTTGACTGTATTATCAAATTTTCTTCCAAGGTATGCACCAGATTGCATTATTTCGGGTGAAAAATTGCAAAAGCTCCCTACCGTGGAAGGGGGGAAACCCCCCTCCCACACCCTCCCCCTCGGGCGCTACGCGCCCACGGGCTTGGTCGCTCCGCTCCCTCGCAGTTGTGCCCCCCCCAATCCGTTGACCCTCGCTACGCCACTGAGTCATCTACCCATTGTTCAGGTTTCTCAACAACATTTTGAACCATTTCAAGAACTCGGATTTTGTGTATGTTTTAATGATTTGTTCATATTTTTGGTAAATAAATTATTCCAAAATGTTTCAGAAACAAGACATGGTAGTTATCATTTGTTTGTATAGTAACTACACAAATATCTCGAGAGACCTGCGATCCATTGTATACATACCTTCGCGTTGTCACATGCTGTATGATATTGCAATCGATATTATTAGATATACAGTCAAACTTAAGTTGAATCTGCTGGTACTGATGATAACATGAAAAAGCTTTTACTTACAAATTCAACTTATATAACCCCCCCCCCCCCCCCAAAAAAAAAAAAAAAAAAAAAATAGATAATTTAAAATAGAGGTCTTTTGAATATCTTCAACTGAGGCAAAGTTTCAACTTGGTGTGAAGTTGACTGTAGTTCTTATTGACAAGTACATGTATATTCATTAGAGGTTTATTTAAGGTAGACCTTGTTTAGGGTTAAATGTTTAAGGTGGTTAAACATTTCCATTATTTTTAGAGGTTTAATTGAGAGCAATTGACGTAGACCTTGATAAGGGGTATGTTTTGGGGGTTATACTTGTTTAGGGGGCAAAATTGTCAAAAAAGCACGCGAAAATACTTGAATAGGGTATAAATTTGACCAATGGATAAAACTTGTTTAGGGTGGGTTTGAAAAACCTGTGGTCGCGCGTGTGTACAGCAATATAGTTGAGTGGCCCCCCCCCCCCCCCCGGGTGTCTCCCGGGATTGTAACGCCCCTCTATCATCATCGTTGACCAAGTGCTAAAACTAAAACTAAACTGAGATTATCATTCTATAAAAATTTTTAAAAATCAGAATTTTGGTGTTGGTGGTAGTGGTGGTGGCAAGGTAGTGGTGGTTGTGGTGGTGGTGGGTGTCTGGCAGTGGTTGTGGTGGTAATTGTAATGATCGATTGTGATGATGATGATGATGATGATGATGATCGGATGATGATGATGATGATGATGATGATGATGATGATGATGATGATGATGATGATGATGATGATGATGATGATGATGATGATGATGATGATGACGATGATAATGATGATGATGATGATGATGATGACATGATGATGATGGTGATGATGATGATGATGATGATGATGATGATGATGATGATGATGGTGATGATGATGATGGTGATTATAATGATGTGACGCATAGTCCATGTCCGAAAAGTGATGTCATTAATCATGATTCCAATTCAGATGAATAATAATTAAACTCTACGCAAACTAGTGCCACGTTTAGACGGAGTCAAATTGAAGGGACTAGTAAGATTGTCCAAATCCTCAAAATCCAATTGGAATTCTAACGGTTCCCTCATACCTTGTTGTATTCGTATTAACAATAAAAGCTTGGTTTTTCAAATTTCCCTTCCGTTAAAAAGATATTGACGATTGAAGTGTTCAGATGTTAAATTATCCACTGGACCGCGGAAACCGTGTACAAAGTGAGTGCAATGAGTTAGTGAATATCACTTTGCATTTTTGCTCATTACTGGGTCATATAACGTCCATTTAACTTGAAATACCCAGTGGACATATCATATGACAACAGTATACATTGTATTAACCACTCATCACTTTTTGCACATCAAATGTCATCAAAGTTATCCCTTTAAAGACAATCAAGCACATGAAGAAAAATAATCAGAACCAAAAATATGAGGTGTTTTGTTTATTTTGTTTTGTTTATTGTTTATTTCAATTTAGACAAATGCATTATTTGTGCGTAGATTAGGCCCTACAAATAAACATTCGTTGAATCTGTTAGCTATTATATGCTTCATATGTTTTGTTTTCATATGATACCAAATAATAAGCCAATTACAAATCAATATATTTCCACTTTAAAGGGGTAGTTCAGTTTTGGTAGAGAGGGCGCTGCACATCACATTTTTGTTGTGAGATAATGAAAAACTGAGTGTAGAATTTGAGAGAACATGCAATTTTAATGGCAGAATAAATTTTATTTGGTCAAAATCGACCCAGAAACGGCAGAAATAACAATAAATATATTTGATCTTATAATTATTTGGGGCCCAAATAATTAGATGATTTTTTCAAAAAATTAAAGAAATGCTTGCACTTTTTCAAAAATGTTCAAAAGCGTTTTTTAAATAGTTGTTGATGATCTCTCTATTTAATCATTATTTCAATAAAAATTTCAATACATAATTTTGTATGAAAAATGGTTGAAACCATTGCCTTTTTAGAAAGCGCCCTCTTGTGTTTTAATGGCCCCTTTTTTTTTAATGATAACGGGCTTTTTACTTAGTCGTTAAGTTATTTTAAGTTATAATTAAGTAATTTTGTATACATTTCGAGCATGGTGGAGTTATAACTATTAGTTTATAATGTTACACTCCAGGGCCCCGTTGCAGAAAGAGATCAAATCGATCGTAAGTTACGATTGATCGTAAGTCAGAAAATTTACGCGTTTGAACCAATCAGATTTGCGCATCTAGAACACGTGATATGACTTACGCTTAATTGCAACTTACGATCGATTTTATCTCTTTCTGCAACGGGGCCCTGGTTTGGTACTAAAGTTCAGCCTTACCAAAACCGTATACTAACCCTTTAACTTAAATTACTGTATAGTGTCTGATGAGTGTATGTCAAAGTTTAATATTATGCAAATAAAATATTATGCCATGGATTATACTAGGAGAGGGTAAAGAAATGAGCGATCAAGCAAAGTGCCATTGTCATCATAATTATATTTATGTATTGGATGCCTTTGTATATTTGTACAGTTATCACCGATGACAATTTTGTAAACAGGTGTAAATATCTCAAAACAAAAGAGAACTTGTTTCTTTATATAGGATTTCTCGGTCAATTTCGTAAGTTGGCCACACAAATTCATTTTATGTTCATTCAATTTCGCCGATTCTGTCACCGCAGCTGTTATTTTCGTTCAAATTCGTTTTTTAGCATATTAATTCATAAAACGATCATTCAAAAACATTTTATTTTCATTCGAATTAAAACGTGTTTCTTTTTCGTAAAATTTTCATTCAATTTAAAGCGAGACGATTCGCGATTACGTTATAACGTCTTCCGTGAATTCAAATTCGTTTCTTTGCATACAATTTCACACGATTTGCAAACAAATTAAACATGTAAATTTCACCCAATAGAACCCCGCAAGCTTAGTTTCATGCTAAATCCATTTCAAATTGTACGGTTTGGTAAGCAACAAACATTTTATTTGTCTTAACTAGGGGTGTATACCCACTAAATCATCACTATTTAGCAACTGAACGATCATGTGTTAAGTAGATATAACCTATAGCCACATCATCGATATAGAATTAGCATGGAACTAAGCAAGAGTGTCTTTTTATGAATATGCAATGATATAAGTGCTTGCAAAGTGTGCGTTTACAGACTGCAGTTGATTTATTGGAGTGGCGTACCACAATGAGACATTATGGTGGTGGTGTGTGTGGGGGGGGGGGGGGGGGAGGGGGGGGGGAGGGGGGGTTTCAATACTCTATACATTTGTTTTTATGTTTGGTTTTGTTTTTGATAATTTATTCGATGTTCGTAATCTCTTTGAAGCCATTTATATTTGTGTAAATTATATTTATTCTGTATTGAACATGTTAATAACAATTTATGAGTATAAGTTCAATCACAATCATAATCACATCAAAATCTGAATCACCATCACACTGAATCACAATCACAATCACGATCGTGATCACAGTCACAATTAACATCTCAGTCACAATCTTAATCACCATCTCAATTACAATCACGATCACGATCACGATCACATACAGTAACAATGATCATGATCGTAAATGTGCTTGTGATTATGATTCACATTGTGATTGTGATTCAGATTCAGATTATGATTGTGATTGAGCTTATACTCATAGTTTGTTCTTAACATCTTAAATAAAGACTATACACATAATTTACACAAATATAAATGGCATAAAAGAGATCATGACCACCGAATAAATGATACAAAACATGAAAATAAAGCAATGCATATAGTATTGACACCCCCCCCCCCCCCCCCCGTGATGTCCCAGGATGGTATACGCCACTCCAACAATACAACTCTAAACACATACTTTGCATTACATGCACTTATATCAGGGCATATTCATAAAAGACAGTAGCTTAGTTCTATGCTAATTCTATATCGATGATGTGGCTAGGTATATACTTAACACATGATTGTTCAGTTGCTAAATAGTGTTGATTTAGTGAGGACAAGTAAAAATGTTTGTTGCTTACTAAACCGTATAATTTGAAATGGATTTAGCATGGAACTAAGCTAGCGGGGTTATATTATTATACTGGGTGAGATTGACATGATTAACGTGTTTATTTTGATTGCAAAACTTGTGAAATTGTATGCAAAGAAACGAATTTGAATTCACGGAAGGCGTTATTACGTAATCGCAAATCGTATCGCTTTAAATTGAATGCAAACTTTACGAAAAAGAAACACGTTTTAATTCGAATGAAAACAAAATGTTTTTGAATGACCGTTTTATGAATTCAAATGCTAATAAACGAATTTGAACGAAAATAACAGGTGCGGTGACAGAATCGGCGAAATTGAATGAACATAAAATGAATTTGTGTGGCCAACTTACGAAATTGACCGAGAAATCCTATATTATAGCAAAAGACAGACAAAGTAATTAAAGGTAGTGTTGAGTATTGGTATTTCCCGAAGTGCCCCCCGATATTTTTTTGTGAGATAATGAAAAACTGACTGTCAAATTCGAAAGAACAAATAAACTTTATTTGATCAAAATCGGTTCAGAAATGGCTGAAATATCCATAAATATATTTGTATTAAAAATGTTTTTCACCCGCAATCACCGGGCGATATTTAGACTTTTTAGAAAAATTTCAAAAAAAGCTCGAAGACTACTTTGAAAAAAATCAGAATAGGTTTGTAAAAAGTCGTTGATGATATCTCTATTGAATCATTATTTTAACAAACATTAAATGCACAATTTTTTATGAAAAAGGGCAAAAAACAATGATTTTTTTAAATAGAGCCCTCTTGAGTTGCAACGGCTGTTTTTGAATGATAACAGGGGTTTTACTTAGTCGTTTGTAATTGTGTATACTTCTCGAGCATGGTGTAGTTCATGGGCGTAGATACTTACGTAATACCTATTCATCAGGGGGGATGAATGAATAGATCATCCCCCCTGATGAATAGGTATCAATGACAGATCTACGCCCATGGTGTAGTTATAACTATTACTTTGTACCGTAATGGTGCCGGTTTTGGTTACTAAAGTTAAGTTTGACCAATACTCAACTATCCCTTTAAAATCCATGAATGATCGTTCAAAAATTTGCTTTATTTATCAGTCTACTTTCATAATTAAAAAATACATAACATAAATCCACTATACAGAATAGCGTTGAGAACAGTTTCATGTGTTGATAAGAATAATACGGTTCTTCACTGCTGAGAAAACGCACTCAAGTTTTCGGTCAAATAGTCAAATCAATTTTCTTTAATCTTGATGATTTACATCAATTGAGATTAGTCCATATTATTGCTAACGAAACAGATCACATTACCGCTGGAAAACTGATACATTATTCTTTTTAAATCGTTGCTTTATTGACATCCAATCAAATAAAAACCATGACAAACACAAAGACCTAGGTTACTTGTTGTTTTTACGCAACAAAGTACAAGGTGTGAATATCAGAAAAAATATACATAGTACAATTATAGAAAACAACGTACAAACTATAACATAAGATGGAATTTAACGACACCAGGTGACTTATTTCAATTTGACTAATTATTAAGACATCTACATGTGTATTTTATCAATTTTTATAATGCTCTTATAATTAAATACCTAATTAAACTTCTTGAGAGAAATAGTCAAAAGATAATAATATAGTGTATTAAACAAATTGAGAGAAAACAGGCTATTCATAAACATAAATCATTTTGAAATCAACTCATTCTATAAGCAGTATACTCTATAACAAACATACATTCATCCATAGTGTAGCATGATAAGGCATTATTAATTTATTACATTACAATTTATATTACAGAGTGTCTCAAAAATAGTATTATCAAAACAAATTACTAACCAAATTTTGAATATTAATATTAATATATTATGAGGCATTAAATGACTCACAGATGGTTGCAAGTAAACCTACAAGTAAATATACAGATAAACATAGACATAATCATACAGTTAAGGATATATTAATTCACAATTAAAATAATAAAACATTACCATATTCAATCCATACTGAATGTATCACTATAAGAATTAATACATAATATCATTATCACTCAATACAATCAAGTAATAAGTATATCAATTTAAAATTCACCACTTTATGACCAATTATTATATTCAAATGTCTAATCCGATTAACCAAATTAAATAAATTAAAAATGGTATTGTAGTCACTGGTCGTAAGGAATAGTGTATATGGCTTATTGTACTTTATTCTTGTGTGTATTTATTACGTGGTAATGTTCACGGTGCATTCATTTTCACAAGGTGTGAAAATCAGAAAAAATATACATAGTACAATTTTAGAAAACAACGTACAAACTATAACATAAGATGGAATTTAACGACACCAGGTGACTTATTTCAATAGTTATGCTAATGTTTTTAAATACTGTAAACGTTGTTATTTTCGCGTGATTAATATTTCGCGCTGAGCGACACAAAAACACATTCGCGGATTTTTAATTTCGCGGCCGAGCAAGTATTCACATGCATTGCAAATCGCGCATATTCGCGGACGCGGACTTTAGCGCGAAATCCGCGAAAATTAATGCACCGCGAACATTACCACGTAATAAATACACACAAAAATAAAGTACAATAAGCCATATACACTATTCTTTAAGACCAGGACTACTAAAGTGTAAAAAGTATAACATTACCATTCACTGTGAGATATAATTTTTAAAAAGAAAGAGTGAGAAAAGGAAAATATCTAAACAAACTACTTATCACTATCAAATGTATCAAACTCTTTTAAAATACACATGGAGACAACACCCCCTTTTTTAGGATATCAAACATGGAATGTTATAAAAGGTTGTGCACCAGAAATGTATTCTAGGACCTTCTAGGATCACAACCTATAGGTGGACAACCTCGCGATATAGCTACTGGAAGTCCTCAAAATGCGTACAAACGATTTAACCCATAATGTACGTTAATATCACCTTAAATCTTTAGGGTTCATGAAGGTTTGTCTCTGCTATTTTCACAATTACACTAACAAGCATTATGATATCATCAAATTGCTTAGGATCCGTGTTCTGTAGAGTCGTGTGTATCTTTTGATACCAGATTTGACCGCATCCCGGGGGGGGGGGGGCCACTCAAATATATTGCTGTACACACGCGCGACCCAAAAAACGCGTAAAAAGGGTACTTTTTGCCGATCATGACGCGTCACGCGCGTGACGCGTTTAGGGTGTCAAAAAGGCCAAAATCTGAAAAAAGGGTATGTTTGTGGAGTTAAACAAATACGCGTTTAGGGTATCTTTTTCTCCAAACTTGTTTCCCGGACTTGTCTGGAGTTTGCCGGGGATTTTGTGCGACTTCGAATGATTCCAGGGGATTCCAGATCTCGGGAACGTCCCTTGATCGCACGATCATACCCCCCGCCCCCCTCCACCATTCCCAGGTCCCCATTCAACTCTGAGATACAATCATAATATGAGACACATTTGAAGGGGAGTGTCTAGAATAATATCCCTTGTATAATTGTAACCTCTAGTGGCGTAGCTACGGGGGGGGGGGGGGGCACGGGGGGGGGGGCACGTTCCCCCCCCCCCCAATCGTTTGGCAAAAAAAAAAAAAAAATGTCGAACGACCATTCGCATAGCTGCACTATACGTAGTCCAAAATGTCTAGGCAAAGAGCACCATCAGGCATCTTCTCCAGAGTCGACATCTGCATCAGTTGAGCATGGTCTACTGAACCTAACCCAAGGGACCCGTGTCGTGGGTCTAATCACACGGTACTTGAAAATGGGCGTCAACAGGCGGGAGACGGGGAAGGGGGACATGCCCCCCCCCCCCCCCCCATACATTTCCCTCCCACTTTTTCTTATGCATACATTATGTATGTTTGATTCCATAGCTTGAACTACGAATCATATAATATTTTTTGTCTCGGGTATGGACCAAATCGCACAATTTAAAGCCCAAAATATGCAAAAGCTCCCTACAGTGGGAGGGGGACACCCCCTCCCCGATGGTCGCTTCGCTCCCTCGCAATGCCCTCCACTTTAGAGAACATTTTCCCCTTCTCTTGAAACTGATCCTTCTACATCAAACACATCATTTACAGATCCACTTTATTAACCAGACAGATCTGAATTCAAATGTATGCCAGAAACAATAGTTCCACCAGGAGATACACATGGGATCAACAGCGTGTGTCTTAGTGTGTTCACGGGCGTAAATCCCGGGGGATGGGGGATATATCCCCCCACCTATTGATGCGGGGGTGGCCTGTACAAATACCAACATCCCCCACCTTTTTAGAAGTTAAAGGGGTAGTACAGTTTTGGTAAGGCTGAACTTTAGTAACCAAACCTGGACAGTAACATTATAAACTAATAGTTATTACTCCACCATGCTCGAAAGGTATACTAAATTACAAACGACTAAGTAAAAAGCCTGTTATCATTCAAAAAGAGCCATTAAAACACAAGAGGGCGCTTTCTAAAAAGGCATTGGTTTCAACCATTTTTCATACAAAATAATGCATGTGATGTTCTATTAAAATAATGATTAAGTAGATAGATCATCAACAACTATTTAAAAAACGCTTTTGAAAATTTTTGAAAAAGTGTAAGCATTTTTTTTAATTTTTCGAAAAAATCATCTAATTATTTGGGCCCCAAATAATTATAAGATCAAATATATTTATTGATATTTCAGCCGTTTCTGGACCGATTTTGACCAAATAAAGTTTATTCTCCCATTAAAATTGCATGTTCTCTCAAATTCGACACTCAGTTTTTCATTATCTCACAAAAAAATTGTGATGTGCAGCGCCCTCTCTACCAAAACTAAACTACCCCTTTAAATCTTTAACAAATCTTACAAAATGCATAATAACAATGATAATGGTAATAATGATGAGGACAATAATAACCATACTTCTAAAGTGATATTTTAACCACCAATTTCAAACATTTCTCCACGTGGGAGGGGGTAAACCCCCTCACACACTCTCCCCCACCCTCCCCCAAATAAGTAGGACAATATAGACAGGCACGGACGATGTGCGCGTATTTGAGTCTGGTGTGTGTGTAGGTTCGATTGTGTTTGTATACTATACAGGGTGGCCCAGAAAGAATGCAACACCTACGATCGTTAATTTCATCAACATCATCGACCAAATGTCATTGTTTTTTGTTTAATTGGGTAGAACATTCTTTTTCAAATAAAATGATACCATAAGCATTGATTTTGGGTAAGGCGTTTGGATCCTAGGGCCATTTTCTGAGGCAATGTCGTTTCCTACCCAATCAAACAAGAAACAATGACATTTGGTCGATGAAGTTGATGAAATAAACGATCGTAGGTGTTGCATTCTTTCTGGGCCACCCTGTATATATAGTGGTCTAATCATGAGGGAGATGATTTAAGTCATGATTTCTTTAAATTTAGTACAGTCAAACCTGCTAATGCGACCACGTGTCTATATCGACCACCTGCTCATAACGACCGCTCTATGGTCCTCCCCTGAAAAATCATGTGTTAAGCGACCTGCGTAATGCGACCACCTGCCTAACGCGACCAGCGACCACCCTATTTGGGTCCCGACGTACATATAAATCTGTGTATAACGACCACAAAATTAGCGCTTGAGTGACAAAGGCATCAACTCGATCGCCTCTGGTCACTCAAGGCTCCAATCCTGAGCAGGTCAATGCATAAAACAAACTTGTATAATGACAATTAACTTCAGACAGCTTATAGATTGACTTTGGCTGGTCACCTAGCTATCACATTTCGATTCAAGTATTTTAGTCTCTAATATATGGGATTGAATATTCCAGGGTCATTATTACATCGAGTATAAGGAATTCGACAGATTTTCGTATATATTTTTCAAACGTAGTTTCAGTACATAATTATAAATGATAATTATATGTGTACTAAAGAGTGAACATTTATTAAAATAATTATAAGTATCATAACATCGCGTCCTTCTATCTGATGTTTGAACAGCCGGTTAGTTTCTCAACAATTGCGCGGAGTACTATTTACTGAGTATTAATAATTTATTACGTGGACGTGGTTTGGCAAAATATTCTCGTTGGCACTTAACCAATTTAACCACTTTTCGCCGGTCCCTTGAGCGGTCGCTATAGACAGGTTTGACTGTATTATCAAATTTTCTTCCAAGGTATGCACCAGATTGCATTATTTCGAGTGAAAAATTGCAAAAGCTCCCTACCGTGGGAGGGGGGGACACCCTCCCCCTCGGGCGCTACCCGCCCACGGGCTTGGTCGCTCCGCTCCCTCGCAGTTTTGCCCCCCAATCCGTTGACCCTCGCTACGCCACTGAGTCCTCTACCCATTGTTCAGGTTTCTCAACAACATTTTGAACCATTTCAAGAACTCAGGATTTTGTGAATGTTTTAATGATGTTCATATTTTTTGTAAATAAATTATTCCAAAATGTTTCAGAAACAAGACATGGTAGTTATCATTTGTTTGTATAGTAACTGCACAAATATCTCGAGAGACCTGCGATCCATTGTAGAAATACCTTGGCGTTGTCACATACTGTATGATATTGCAATCGGTATTATCAGATATACAGTCAAACTTAAGTTGAATCTGCTGGTACTGATGAAAACATGAAAAAGCTTTTACTTACAAATTCAACTTATATAACCCCCCCCCCCCCCCCCCCAAAAAAAAAAAAATAAATAAAAATAGATACTTCAAAATAGAGGTCTTTTGAATATCTTCAACTGAGGCAAAGTTTCAACTTAGTGTGAGTTGACTGTAGTTCTTATTGACAAGTACATGTACATTAGAGGTTTATTTAAGGTAGACCTTGTTTAGGGTTAAATGTTTAAGGTGGTTAAACATTTCCATTATTTTTAGAGGTTTAATTGAGAGCAATTGACATAGACCTTGATAAGGGGTATGTTTTAGGGGTTATACTTGTTTAAGGGGCAAAATTGTCAAAAAAGCACGCGAAAATACTTGAATAGGGTATAAATTTGACCAATGGATAAAACTTGTTTAGGGTGGGTTTGAATAATCTGTGGTCGCGCGTGTGTACAGCAATATAGTTGAGTGGCCCCCCCGGGGACTGCATAATATCTTCGGTTAATGTGTCACGTCTCATGCTAAGTCACGTGTCATACAACCAACACAAAATTGTACGTTCATTTACGTATGTCCCAAAACGCATTTAAATGTTACACAATTTGTATTTGAAATTCTTTAAATGGCATTCAATGTTATTTTTGAAAGGTTATAAAATGATATAAACTAAATAATTATAAAACATTAAACACATAACAAATTCAAAACAATAACATTAGATATTAGTTGGTATCTGATTTTACTAAATCATTACAGAGCTAAAACATGTTTGATTTCATGTCTTGATAATAGAATGTATAAAATGAAGAATAGGGAAAATATATACAGATTATGGAGTACAAATATAAATAAAATACAAATATAAAATAGGCCTTAATAGTAACATTGTACAAATCCTCAAAACTTACTTGGAACTCTATAGTAGTTCTCTCATACCTTATCATATTCATTTAACAATAAAAGCACGGGACATGTTTTGGTTTTTCAAATTTCCATTTCGTTCGAACGATATTTACGATTGAAGTGTGTCTATGTGAAATTGTATACAAGATAATGTATGCCATGTACACAGTATTAGTGAATATCACTTTGCTTTTGTGTTCATATCTCAGCCAAAAAAACATTTGGTTTTTCAAATTTCCATTTCGTTCGAAAGATATTTACGATTGAAGTGTGTCTATGTGAAATTGTATACAAGATAATGTATGCCATGTACACAGTATTAGTGAATATCACTTTGCTTTTGTGTTCATATCTCATATCATTTCGTTCGAAAGATATTTACGATTGAAGTGTGTCTATGTGAAATTGTATACAAGATAATGTATGCCATGTACACAGTATTAGTGAATATCACTTTGCTTTTGTGTTCATATCTCAGCCAAAAAAACATTTTGGTTTTTCAAATTTCCATTTCGTTCGAAAGATATTTACGATTGAAGTGTGTCTATGTGAAATTGTATACAAGATAATGTATGCCATGTACACAGTATTAGTGAATATCACTTTGCTTTTGTGTTCATATCTCAGCCAAAAAAACATCCAATTAACATGACATTATCACACATCACTTTGTGGACATATTATATCACATTAAAACACATTTTATTAATCACTTATCCATTTCTGCACCTGTCAACAAAGTAACTCGATCCCTAGAAAATGTATTCGTATGTGTGTTATGTATTTTGCCAATGTCAATACTGAATTAATACAGAAGCCAGCAATGAGTGCAAATTGTTTCTCTTATGTGTAGGTGTAGGGAAAGATACGGGAAAATCAATGAAACGGCAAAGGCAGTAGCGCTATATACCCCAACTCTCAGTCGAATTATTCTTAATTTGTTTAGTAGGAAGATTATTTGTATTCATGACATGTGTCATATGTACACGATAATACAATCAAACAAAGTAATGGGCATGGAAATAAACAATCATGATAACAAAATGATAATCCTACCAAAGAAGAACATATAGTGACCTACTCTACATCTTTATACATTAAAGGGATAGTTGAGTTCTGGTGAGAGTACAGTTTTGGTGAAACTGAATTTTAGTAACCAAAACCTGCATCATTACATTACAAACTAATAGTTATAACTAGAAAGGAACACAAAATTACAAATGACGTAGTAAAGATCATGTTATCATTCAAAAAGAGCCGTTAAAACGTAAGAGGGCGCTCTCTAAACACTCATCGGTTTCAACCATTTTGAATAAAATATTGTGCATGTGATGCTTTGTTGAAATAGTGATTAGATAGAGAAATAACCAACAACTATTTAAATACCTATTTTGTAACTTTTTGAAAAGAGGAAGCATTTTTTTGAATTTTTAACGGCTGGTTCAAAATTCTCTAATAAACCCGGGGCCCCGGGTTTATTACAAATTGTTATATTTATGGATATTTCAGCCGTTTCTGAACCGATTTTGATCAAACAAAGATGATTTTATTGTTTAAATATTATGCTCTTTCAAATTTTACACTCAGTTTTTCATTACCTCACAAAAAAAATAAGTAGTCTAGCGCCCTCTCTACCAAAACTCAACTATCCCTTTAAGCTAGTTTAAACAATGTTACGATATGTGTTAATGTTGTTGGCCATTTTATGAGCCATCGTACCCTTTTAAGTTGTATTGGTACGGGGGTACATCATTGTTTCAACAAGTCCACACAATAATAATTTGTACTTGACTCATATAAAGGTTGTGTTCATTGGACTAGAAATACACACATGTTTATCATGAATGAGCACTTTACATTAAAAACAACATTAAACTGTTTGAATCCGAGACATTTCATTCTTGTCATTGATGGTGACGTAAAAGCCTACGGAGAAGCATGTTCTTTATTGGAATAAGATCTTCAAGAGGGATCACTATTAAACAGCTTGTACATGGCAGCTTTTCAAAGATTTGAATCCTCGAACTGGTCAGGTTGATGGTTTAAACAGCTATGCCTATGGTTATATCAGGTGCAGGCGCGCCGGAAGCAGTTTTGGATTGGGGGGGGGGGGGGGCAAAACCCGAAGGGGGCTCACGATTTATGTGTTTAGGGGCTCATGCAATCTGGTGCATAAAAACATGATCCAACAACATAGCTTACAGCCAAAAATGAGTCCCGAGGGAACGAAGCGACCGAGGGCTGGGGCAGAGCCAGAGGGGGAGGGTTTGGGAGGGGGTATCCCCCTCCCACGGGGAAGAATTTGCATTTCATATTTGAAATGGTGCAATCTGGGGCATAAAAACATAAACCATATGCCACATTTGTATGATCCAGCATCATAACTTTCAGCTAAAAATGAGTCCCGAGGGAGCGAAGCGACCGAGGGCTGGGGCAGAGCCAGAGGGGAAGAACGGGGAAGAATTTGCATTTCATATTTGAAATGGTGCAATCTGGTGCATAAAAACATAAACCATATGCCACATTTGTATGATCCAACATCATAGCTTACAACTAAAAATGAGTCCCGAGGGAGCGAAGCGACCGAGGGCTGGGGCAGAGGCAGAATAGGAGGGTTTGGGAGGGGGTATCCCCTCCCACGGGGAAGATTTTGCATTTATTTACTTGTAATGGTGCGATTTGGTGCACGTCACATGCACATACAGCAGAGCAATAACAGCCTACACAGGAAGTACGTGGACTGGTACAGAAAAACCCACCCCAGCCGTACTGCAAGTTACACAACAAACTGAGATAATTTGTTTGCGCGCGAAGCGCGCAGCGAAAATTTTAAATGGATGAATAACTCAGTTTTTAATAAACGTTATAGAATTAACAAGTATTGGCTGATACATTTAATTTGTTCTTTTCCTTTTTCTTTCTTTCTTTCTTTTTTCTTCCTTTTTTTTTGAGGGGGGGGGGGGCTTTTTTGGGGGGGGCAAAAACGCGTTTTGCCCCCCCCACCTTTTGGATTGGGGGGGGGGGGGGGGCGGCCGCCCCCCCCCCCCCCCTGCCCCCCACTTCCGGCGCAAACCAATTAAGTAGTCTAGCGCCCTCTCTACCAAAACTCAACTTTCCCTTTAACCACTCCTATTTTGTTAGTGAACATCACATACAAACACGAAGATGGATACATGATATTTTTCAAAGTTGTTTAGTGAAATCTAGTTTGACATTTTCGTCAGCTAGAGCTATCTTGACCATATCCTGTGGCAATTGTGGAAAATATCTGGCGAATGCCGCAACTACCTCTTCAAGTGATCGCAAATACGTCTTTCTTACCACACCATCTTCATCTTCGACCAGAAGGGTCGTGTCTTTGATGCAAACAAAGCGGCCGTTCGGGTAGGCGACACAACGCACACTTACCAAGAAAGGCGTCGAGTTCTGGTCAGGGTCTGTATAAACTACCGTCATGATATCTCTGAAATGAGTTACAGCCACTGGATTCTCCACATCTGTCAGAAAGAACTCGTACCAGCCGTCATCATCTGTCGACTCTTCGTGCGGGACTTTCCCGGTGACGGAATGACCCTTGGCATACTGATATCGCGTGATGGTGTCACCCTCCCGGACGAACCGGTACCGCAGGAACGAGTCCCTGTATTCCGGAGATGCCGACCCTTCGAAGTCGAGCGGGATGGGCCGGAACATCGGGTAACTGCTGCCGACATCGACGAGATGCTTGCTGCCCTCCGACGTCAGGTCATGTGCGATGACGCAGACGTGGTTGTCCTTTTGTCCACGAAAACCCGACGTCGCGAGCGAAACGTTGAAGCCGAGGCCCTTGAGCAACATCCAGGTAAAGGTGTTGAGGTTGTAGCAGAGGCCACCAAGACCGGCGAAGGCATGCCGTTTGATCTCGTCCGCCGTCGGCAAATGGCGCTGTTCCTGTGGAGTCGCTATCGCCGCTACTGACTGGTAAGGGAGGTGGTGGAACATGGCTCTTAGGATTTCACCGATGTAGGCTTCCCGACTTTGATCCTCAAGTTGCGCCGGGGTTGGGGGATCCAACCCTAGAACATCGCGCAGGAAGGAAGATGCCTCCTCAAGTGTAAGGGTGAAATCGTCACTGGTCGTCATCTCAACTCGTTGTCATGTACCTGTTATTCGTATCAATAATTATATTATATTAATTACAGTTTTAGGCTGCAGGACTATTAGGCGTTTTGTTGAAAAGTTGTTCATTCTGACATACTGTACTGGTCTATATTATTAGTCGTTTTTTTTAAGTGTTGTTCATTTTGACATAGTTTACTTTGACATACCGAAAAGCCAATAATCGCTACTTCAATCGTTAAGTGAACTATAAATTTAAAACATAATCATATGGAAATATGATATGGATTCAATGAACTGTAATCGTATATCGACCCAAATGTTACCAACACGAGTGAAAATCATTGATAACAATTCAATTATTTGCATCGAATGGAGTAGATTAATATTAAAGGGATCTAGTATTCATTGTCCAAAGCCACAAAACTATTTTAGAACTCTAGCGGTTTTCTCATACCTTATTGTATTCGCATTACCAATAGAAGCATGGAACAGCTTTCGGATTTCAAAATTCCCATTTTGTTATAAAGATATTTACGAATGAACTGTTCGGATGTTTAATCACCTACTGGAAAGTTAAAACCGTGTACAAAGTCAGTGCAATGAGTAAGCGAATATCACCTTGCATGTTTGCTCATTACTTGGTCATATGACATTGATTTTGCCCTGAAATGTTCACACATTACTCGGTGGACATATTAAATCATGCACAGGAATACACATTGTATCAACCAATTATCACTTCTTGCACATTTCAACAAAATTACTTGATCCCTTAAGAAAAACTCACCAGTTTGTACTAAGACAGTAGACGTCAGACGCTGCAGCTATATAGCAGTGTTTCGAAACCGTACTTATAAAGAGGAATATCTACCAAAGACTAAAAGGAAACGACCGAGTTATTTTGCGTGTATGATTTCATGTTGCTTGCTTTTGTTATACCTGAACAAATAACATGTTGCTCGACTGTTATACATTGTCGGAACAAAAACATAGTCTTCCATGTACATTAACAAGGACATCATACGAACTATATACAATCATCGTCAGAACTTTTACCATAATAATTCAGAATCATTAAACATAAAAACGTATTATCATATAATCTATCTTAGATAGATAGCATGTTGTAGTTTATTGCATTATTTTTAGCTTTCATAGTTCATAGCTTTTCTTCAAGAACGCGAGTTATATTCTCCGTTTATTTTGTTAATTGATACAGAAGTGATCATTATGTCTACAGTACACGCAGGGAAACTTTTAGTTGAAACTTCGTCTGCAGTCTTAGGTCTTGAAAAATCGGTTGATAGCCGTGACACGTCACGTGTCAGTCGCGACAAGTCGCGTGTTAGTCGGGACAAGTTGCGAGTAGGTCGTGATGTCTCGTAACTATTCTTCAAGTATGTTGGCTATGTAGTTGCATATCTGGCCATTTTTGAGCTCGTCAAGAAGAAAAATTACAACGTCGGTGTACATGTCCGTATTGGGTCTTGACAAGTCGGTTGTTGGCCGTGACAAGTCGCGTGGAGGTCGTTATGTCTTGTATTATATTCTTCCAGTATGTTGGCTATGTACAAGTCGCATATCCGGCGTGTATTGGGCTCGTCAAGAAGAAAAATTGCAACGTCGGTGTACATGTCCGTATTGGGTCTTGACAAGTCGGTTGTTGGCCGTAACAAGTCGCGTGGAGGTCGTTATGTCTTGTATTATATTATTCCAGTATGTTGGCTATGTAGTCGCATTTTCGGCGTGTATGGGCTCGTCAAGAAGAAAAGTTAAAACGCCGGTTTTACATGTCCGTGTTGGATCTTGACAAGTCGGTTATTGGCCGTGACAAGTCGCGTGTAGGTCGTCTTGTCTCGCAACTATTCCTCCAGTATGTTGGCTATGTAGTCGCTATATAAATCGAGTATATTATTATTATTATATCCGGCGTGTATTGGGCTCGTCAAGTAGGAAGAAGTGTCCACCGGGGTTATTGGCCGTGACAAGTCGCGTGGAGGTCGTTATGTCTTGTATTATATTATTCCAGTATGTTGGCTATGTAGTCGCATATCCGGCGTGTATTGGGCTCGTCAAGTAGGAAGAAGTGTCCACCGGGGTTGTTGGCTGTGACAAGTCGCGTCTTGGTCGTGCCGTGTCTCGTAGCTATTCCTCCAGTGTGTTGGCTATGTAGTCGCATATCCGGCGTGTATTGGGCTCGTCAAGCAGGAAGAAGTGTCCACCGGGAAGTAGCTCTGACTATTGGGTCTTGACAAGTCGGTTGTTAGTCGGGACATGTCGCGTGTAGGTCGTGATGTCTCGCAACTATTCTTCCAGTATGTTTGCTATGTAGTCGCATATCCGTCGTGTATTGGGCTCGTCAAGCAGGAAGAAGTGTCCACCGGGAAGAAGCTCTGAGTATTGGGTCTTGACAAGTCGGTTGTTAGTCGGGACATGTCGCGTGTAGGTCGTGATGTCTCGCTATTCTTCCAGTATATTGGCTATGTAGTCGCATATCCGGCGTGTATTTGGCTCGTCAAGCAGAAAGAAGTGTCCTCCGGGAAGAAGCTCTGAGTAGAACTGTTTGCTGCTCGTCGCTGCCGCCCAGCCTGCAGAGTGGGATTATAACAAAAATCATGAATATTTTAGTTATAGAAACACAACTAAATCTCGAAAATAATATCTCTAGTGATATTCGTTTGTCTCACTTCGTCAGGAGGCTCCAACGCGCTATCTCGCATGAGCGAGTACGTTCCTAATTGGTCAACCTGACGAAGTGTTGCAGCTGCGCACGAAACGTCGTGATCTTTTAGATCCCTTGTTGACCATACATTGCGAACTCTTTCCTGGATGAATCAAAATCAATTGGTCTTGACACCAAAAGGGAGCCCAAATTAGACTTTTCCATTGACTTGTGTAATTGTTCATGGATTATCCAAATTATAACAGTTCTTCTCGAAAACGCCACCCCCCCCCCCCCCCTTCCCCATCCAAAAACGTTTCACAAGAGTTTTGAAAACGGCAATATTCCAGTAAAAGACACCAGTCCAACAATTCGGGTTTCAAAATTGTAGGGTAAAATTCGGCCCTAAAAAAATGTTTTTAATTAAAATCAAATTATGGCAGGTATGATATTCTGTCAAAATTAATTACTGGAGACGATATCGCCACTCAACATTCTGGGGCTCGTACGCCCATGTACTCGGTGGCGAAGCGTGGTCTGGCTGATTGGGGGCACACGGTCGCACATTTATAATTCCCTCTATTTCTAATTTCAAAATCTTCCACTTTATGGTGTGTTTTTTTCTTCTCAGTTCAATTAAATTTAATTCAATAAAGGTTTAATATTCAAAATGACGACCTCGCAGCCAATGCTACATTGCATAGTCAGTTACAAAGTAAAATATATGATGGGGTCAAATTATTGGGGGTATGCCCCTCTTGCCCCCCGCCCCCCCCCCCCCCCCCCCCCCCATAGCTATACGCCACTAGCCATTTTCATACCTTCTGGTGGGTGTGCCCGGTCCTCCCGCCCGTTAAAGCTGGTCAGGGGACACGAGAAAAACGGCTTCGCTGGAGCTGGCTCACTGAAAAATAACATGAACAACAGAATGGAAGAAAACGTTACGTTTGATAGAAAGTCAATGCCGTGATAATTGTTCACCGTTAATGGCCCGGTCAGATATCAACGGATATCGGAAACGTATGCCCAACGAATAGACAATTTGCGAAATTGAATTATCCGGTGATGAAAGTCGTCTCCATTGCTTCATGTACAAAACACAGAAGAACGTACATCACCGGACAAGGAACGGACAAGAAACGTATAGAACGGATGGAAAATTTAGCTCTCCGTTTGACATATACGTTTGCGCAATCCGTTGATATGTGACCGGGCTATTAAGTTAAATTAACATATAGTCATGTATGTCAAAGTCTGCGAGTTTTGTACAAACAAAAATGAAGGATGTTGGTAATGAAAACAGTCTATTTAGACATTTTCAATTGAAACAGATATTAATTATATATTAATTGAGTAATAACAAAAAAAATCATTCCTGAATTTGTTTTTAAAGAAAACAATTATTAGCCTTAAATTGATCGATGAACTATGTCAGAAAAGCAATACAAATTGTTCATAACTACAAGAAAAAGTATTCACTCACTCGTATTGTTCGGCGATAACCAGGTCCGCCCTCAAACTTGGCAGGAACAAGTTCATCATTCGCTCATTGGCTAGAATGTCTGGGGGAGTCCCGCCCAGTTCCCGTAACTTAGCAACGAACTGCTCGTCATTCATGTGAGTCCAACCAATCCGGCCCTTCGATCTGAGCGGGGACTGTACATGTGTGAAATTATATGACATATAAGTGTATACAAACATAACATAATTTATAATGAATATAAAATATCAACAAAAACATGTTTATGCATTCTTAAACAATCAACATAATCAACAATTTGTATACTATGATGTAGAGGATTAACCTTCTTTCTTCGTGTTCACAACAATTATACCAAACGGCAAATTTCTTTTAAATATGACATAATGAGTGATTTCAAGTTCGGTGTTTAACGCTGGTGTTTAATAAACACTAACACCGGCCTAAACACCGAACTTGAAATCACTCATTGTGTTTCAGACTGCAAAGATTCATGTTCTAACAACTACCAACATTGCGATCATATATTAAATGCGTTATTTATTATGATGATGCATTTGTCATAAATTCGCCTGCCTGTGTTTCTAAATAAAGCGATTCATTAAAATAGTATCAACAAATTAGATGATAAATTAAAATGTACGTACATATGGTCCGAAGGTTCCTGATACGATCATGTGTTCTGGTTGCAGGTTGTGGTGTGTGACAAGATAGCGTGATACCTCGTAACATAACAGGGCGCCAAAACTGGTGAGTGGGGGGAAACGGGGGTTACAAATTATAACAATTCATTAACAACAACGACAACAATAACAATTGCAATCAACTAAACATGCTATAAATTCATATTAACATTTACATTTACTGAGTTGTATTTCAGTTCTATACATCTGCAATTATGCTATACATAATATGATGGTTACTGTTATGATGAGGATTATAACAATGAGGATAACGACAGTGAAAGTTATGAAGACGAGGTTATTGCATAATATAGTC
>JBAMJV010010219.1:0-118130 GCA_037951105.1 Echinarachnius parma | reverse complement strand
TCCGTTGGATTATTCAACTTCTTAACCCTTCAATCGTAAATATCTTTTTAACGAAATGGAAATTTGAAAAACCGAAACCTGTGCCATTATGTTATTGTTAATACGAATACAACAAGGTATGAGGGAACCGTTATAATTACAATTGGATTTTGAGGATTTGGACAATGTTATGTTAGTCCCTTTAATGTATCGTTGACACCTTTACGGTGTAACAAATCGTAACATAGTCGTAACTTACGAGTGGCCCTAAATTCAGTCAAACAAAAATGTTCCGATATTCGAAGAAAAAAAAGGCTACGGTGCCCGTGCAGTGCACATTTACATGTTTCTCTTGTTTGTATAATTCTAAAACAGAATGATACTTATGGGCATGCGATTTTCATCCCGGTCAGAAGCTAAACTGGTAGCATAAATGTATTATTCACAACAGAGCCTGAATGCCACACGGAGCCCTTTCACCCACCAGTAGTTAGCACCTGTGCATCAGATTCGAATGTTACTTCGGGCACGGAGTGCATGCTAAGTTGCGAAGATGGCTACTCATTTCCCGATGGCGTAGATACATATGTGCGGACATGTGCAGGAGGTATCTTGGGTTTGCCCAATTTACCTTGCCTCCGTAAGTATTATACAGTACATGTATGTACACATATAAAGCCTCTTCCTGTTAAACGAACATTGTGAGAAATGATAACAATTTATGTGCGGATATAAGACCAAAGCTTAAACAGTACACCTCCCTTGCCGCCATATGCGCTAATTACCTCCAATATAATGATTATCTCTCACGTATACAAGACAATATTTACATAACCATTATGTAATAGTGTTGCTTGACGATGAAAATTTGTAATAGATTCCAATCTTGACTAAAAATTATTTACTTCTATTTTCATCACGTTTTTCAAATATAGTATTAATATTTATAAACTTACATAATATGCTGGTCAATTTTCAATTATGTCTTCCCCTCGTTTTCAAAATAAATGAACACTTTGATAATAAAATAGGTGATTGTGTACTGGGGTCGTACAGTAGTCAGCTTTCAGCGGACTGCTTATCGGGTTCCAACATCAGCCATGGATCGAGCTGCGAGTTTTGGTGTGAACATGGATACATTCTACAGGGAAGCGCCTTGACCACATGCCTTGCTGGTGGTGTTCTATCTAATGATTTACCCACGTGTGTCCGTAAGTGTCTTGCTTTAATATCTGTAATATCCTACTGTACATCACAATGTAGTGACATTGGTCCAAATTGTAATAAGTGGCACACCTCTAGTCCTGGCAAACCAGAACACATAACAAAAAGCAATCTGTGTGATATGGCTCCATATTGATCCTTATGTGTTTGCCGCTGAAACGTTTTGCCGCTGGATTGCACGTTGATTGGTCAAGCCCAATTTTGTATTACATATCTTTGTTTTAATCGGAGCAAACAAAAATCCAGAATAAATGTATATATAAATGTGTTATGTTTGTTTATACTTTAAAAACATGTTAAACATGGTAGCATTTATTTTGTAGTCAGAACGAGGGTGTCCATACGATACTTGACTTTGTGGATATTATCAAGCACGTACGCGATCGTAAGTCTTCCAACGTAATATATGTTTATATATTATTATTCGGTCACAGCTCGTTATTCAGAAGGTTTGTTATTCAAAAGGTTCGTTATTCAGAAGGTTCGTTACTCCAAAGGTTCGTTATTCCGAGGGTTCGTTATTCCGAAGGTTCGTTAGTCCGAAAAAAATAGGGTTCGTTAATCCGAAAATGAAATCGGGTTAGTTATAATACTAAAATAAAATCGGGTTCGTTATAATACTATAATTTCAGATTGACGTAGCAACGGGAAGGAAGGAAGTCAATAGCCCCCCCCCCCCCCCACCCTGTACGACCTGCATAAACTACTAAATTAACACCACTGTTTTCCCTTAACCTTACTATGCCACTTTACAACTATACGTCTATGTTAATACAGATCCTGTATCAAGCAACACCCTTCCCTCCGTGGCTACGCCAATCCGAAATTACAGTTTGTTTTTATTTTGTTTACTCAAGCCCCCCCCCCCCCCCCCACCCTCTTTCCTCTAAACCCGTGGCTACGTCAATCTAAAATTCAAGTTTTATATTTTGTTTATTAAATTTAGAGCCTGCATTAAGCATGCCCCTCCTCCTTCCCTCCCTTGGTCAGACCAAAAAAAAAAAATTCTTTTTATTTGATTAAGTAAGCCTCACCCCCATCCTCTTTCCCACGTGGCTAGGATAATCTGAAATTGTAGTCTTGTTTTATCTCAATTTAAGTCAGAACACATCAAATCAGAAATTGCTAACTTTGACGATAAGCAGCTGCTCTTCAAATACGTCCAAAAGCTTCCTCATCAAGAAACGACTTAGTTTTACCCGACTACGACTCCGATGAAAACCTTGCTAATGACTTTGAAAGTTTATTCAAGGAGAAGGTCATCAAAATCACCAATGCTCTTTAGGATGTTGAGCCAGTACAACGCGAGGCTTACAGCGTTCCACGTTGCACCAGTAAGCTACCCTCGTTTGAACCTGTCACCGAAAATCAAGTGACGAAAGTAATCTGACAGTGTGCATCAGAGTCATGCAACCTCGACCCCATTCCGACATGGCTCCTGAAGGCTTGTCTCGACGAACTTCTTCCTACAATCAGGCATATCATTAACTTATCACTGGCATCGGGCTTTTTTTCCAGAATCCTTCAAGTTATCGCACGTGATTCCTGTGCTGAAGAAACCTCACCTTGATCGCAATATTCTCTTGAACTATAGGCCGATTGCAAACATTTCGTTTCTCGGAAAGGTTCTCGAGAAAATTGTCTCTGCCCAACTGCGAGCTTATCTTGAACAAAATGGACTCCTGCCAGAAATGCAATTAGCTTATCGTAAAGTTCACTCTACGGAAACTGCACTTGTTCGAGTCTGCAACGACCTCCTTCTTGCAATCGATAAGGCTTCGAAGCTATTGTCCGTTTAGACTACTCATCAGCATTTGACACTATCAATCACAAATCACCTTCGCCAGACCATCTCCTTTATTGTCTGGAGTTCCACAAGGATCGGTAATGGGACCGCTGGAATTCATTTTATACACTGGACCTCTAGGCGACATCATCAACTCACATCAAGGTGTTCATAACGCGGTATACACTGACGACACACAGCTTTACGTCATACTAAAGCAGGGTGCACACAGAGAGTCATTAAAGCAGCTTTCCGACTGTGTTGCTGTATCCAGACTTGGTCAAGCCAGAACAGTTTGCAGCTAAACGCATCTAAAACTGAAGTACTCCATGTCACCTCACAGTTGCGCACACCTCAACCTATCGCACACATCAATATAGTCCATGACAACTTCACCCCTTCAAAGACAGTTAGAGATCTCGTAGTCACCCTCGATAATCAGTTAACCCTCCAACAACACATCAAGAACACATGTCGTTCCGCTGCCTTTTGAATCTAAAAGATCGGAAAGCTGAGACGCTACTTGGACCAAAGTACCACTCAACGACTGGTTCATGCATTGCTACCTCTCACCTTGATTACTGTAACAGTCTTTACGTCAACCTTCCTCAATCCCACATTGCTCCCCTCTAGTGAATACAGAACTCAGCAGCCCGTCTAGTTTCCTGCACAAAGAAATAAGATCACATCACTCCCGTTCTGCGCTCCTTACACTGGCTCCCTGTATCTCAAACGATCCAATTTAAAGTTCTCACTCTTGCCATACCAGGTTAAACATGGTCTAGCCTCTAAATATATCTCAGAATTACTTATTCCCAAAATGCAACCCTCTTCTCGTGTTCTTCGCTCGTCATCTACCGCCTATCTATAATTCAATACTGGTCCTATCCCCCGCATTTGTTACGGAAAACGCGCACATTTTCAATTGCCACACCCACTCTATGGAGCAACCTCCCCGTTCACATCCGTACCTCGACTACACTGGATTAATTCAAGACTGAACTCAAGACCCACTTATTTAGATCCATTTAAGCGTATCTTTACAATTTAATCTCTATCGTCTCACCTAAATTACATGACTCTTTTATATTAAATGTCATTATTTTGTGTAATTACTACTACTTGTAACAGCGCTTAGAAACCCTGTATTAAGCGCTTTATAAATGCAAGCGTGTATTATTATTACTATTATTATTGAGCAAGCCCACCCCCCCCCCCCCCCCCGCTTCCCTCCCTTCCTTCATGTGGCTACGCCAATATGGAATTATAGTATTATAACAAACCCGATTTAATTTTCGGATTAACGAACCCGATTTAATTTTAGATATAGCGAACCTTCGGAATAACGAACCCTCGGATTCTCGGACCAGATTTAATTTTTGGACTAACGAAACTTCGGAATAACGAACCCAATTTCACTTTAGGAATAGCGAACCTTCGGAATAACGAACCCTCGGAATAACAAACCTTCGGAATAACGAATCTTCGGAATAACGAACCGCACCAGTTTATTTAAACACACAGGGAAACTGACCAGAAATATATTACAGAAATTAACAAAACAAATACAATGAGATTCCCTGGGATTCGAACCCGATACCTCCGGATTACTAGCCCGGCGCTCTACGTACCGACTCAGCTTCACCGAAGATTCGGTATCAATGCTTGTGTTGGTTAGTAAGGAAATTCGGTATCAATGCTTGTGTTGTCGGATACTAAAACCTAACCGTACACCCGAAGGATATAAATCAAATTTGGGATGTATGAGAGGGATCACCGAAATGATGCAGCTTTTTTGTATAATTATTTCAATCATGCAGGGAAACCGACTACAATTATATAATATAAAGACACAATATCAAAGAACATGGGACTCCTCCGTGATTCGAACCTGCGACCTTCCGATTTCTAGACCGGCGCGTAATTCAGTATTTAAACTGAGAAAAATCATGGTACATAGACAATAATTACACATCACTTCGTGCATTTATTTCCACCCTATCGAAGCATAATCTATAGAAAAGGAGCATTTATTATTCTGATATGAATCACTGTGAAAGCAACATACAAAATGCAGTGTGCACGGTTATGCTCGCGCAAATTTGTTTTAACATGGCAACCTCAGTCTGCCAATTCTAAAAGCTAAGATATTTAGTGGTTAAAATGTACTTGATATGTAGGTGGCTTGAAAAACTAGGTTTTCAAACTATTGCATAAAAAGAAAATCTGGTATTGTATGCCACGCTTGATCAGACTGATCGTGCAGATTTGCCAATAGATAAAGGAGGTGGGGCAAACGATTAAACAGTGATAGTTTACAAATAAAACTATGTTATAGGTCAGTCTATGCGTGCCATTAGTTGTTCACGGAAAAATATTAGCAAAAAAAGTTAGTTTACAGCACAGTTATAATTATTGTTCGGTATGATACCGAAATGTAATTGAACATATTTGAATGGTATTTGCTTTACTCTTGATTTCAGCTGTTACGTGTACTGTGTGGGATTACCGTACACATGAGTCCATCATTTCCAGCAACTGTCCAGCGAATGCAGATATACCATTCGGCACTGTCTGCTCTTTCAGGTGTATACTTCGCAACCTCATGTTATATCAGGCAGAGGAGGGTATGGAATGCTTGGTAGACGGGAAGCTGTCAGGCACTGTCCCGCAGTGTATTTGTAAGTCCACATAGTTCAGATACAGTTTTCCATTGACCCACCTTCCGAATTACACAATAATCATAATCGAATACGCTTATGCATGATATATTGATGGCACTGTTCATTCAGATTCAGATTCAGATTCAGATTCAGATTCAGTTTATTCGGCAAAATAAAACAATACAAAATCAACAATCAAATTTACATTTTATAAATAGTATCCGAGACCTCGGAGAAGCAGCATGTGCTTGTATGTGAGGCCCCATTACAGAAAATTAAACAATTAACATAACGACTAAATGATGATAAAAGAAATATATATATAATATATATACAAAATTACAACTTTATGTATAGCAGTGATTTCCTAAACAAATATACATCACACTCATACACACATTTACACAGGATATGAAAGGTGACAGAGAGAAGAGGATCGAAGGAGATCTAGTCAGCCATGGATGACATGTTATTGAATGCATAGCGTTTGTATAAAGCTTTGACGATTGGTTTTGGTGCGAAAAATAATCCATGAATGAACTACTCGAGTTTGAAATTGATTCCAAGAGATTCTTCCCCACATTAACAAAGTATGAATTAAACTGTTTTGCAATATCATATTTTGAACTTAATCTCAAATTACCATAAAACATATTACTTGGAAGAGCTTTGTGCTTTTTATACCAAGAATATCATTAATTTGACCCCAGGTCTTTTTCATATCACCTTGTAATGCAACAAAAACGCTTTTATAATATTCACTTTTAGAAAAACGTATAATATTTGTGAGTTTATTTTTATATTTTTTAATACTTTGTTTCATTTGAACACTTGGGATTTTCAAACTTTTATTATACAATATATTTTTGCGTTTTATACACTGAGATATGGCTTTAGTAATCCATGGATTCCTAATCGTAAACCTTTTCTGCTTTCGAACATTTTGAAGAGGAAAACATTTATTATATATATCAATAAACTTTGTAAAAAACATATCATAACTTCTGTTTGCATCATCACAATTATACACACAACCCCGATTAGTTGATATCAAAGTTTGCTTAAATAACTGCATATTAGAATCAGTAATTAAACGTTTCTGTAACTGTTTCCTTTTTTTTTTTTAACTCTATAATTAACATTATGTTTTGAAATACTAAATATTGGAAAGTGGTCAGAAAAATCATCATAAATAATTCCCAAGTGAGTTCCTTTTTTAATTGTATTTGTAAACATGTTATCTATCAAGGAAGCTCTATTTGGTGAAATTCGAGTTGGTTTCTCTATCAAAGGATGAATACTGAATGAATACATCATGTCTAAAAAATCATTTGTTTTCGTGTGAAATCCATAACTTAACAAATTTATATTAAAGTCTCCTAATAAATATATATCTTTTGTTTCACGTTCCAATATTTGAAGTACTTCAGTCATTTTTTTCAGTAAGACACGTAATTTCAGTATTAGGTGGTCGATAAATACATGCTACAATAATTGATTTATGTTTTTCCTTAATTTCTACACAAATAATTTCATAATTATTGGTAATACAAGATAAATCATTACGCAAAACATATTGAAGTTCATCGTTTATATACAATGCAACACCACCACCAATCTTTTCTGTTCGACATAAATGAACAAGTGAATAATTAGGGACATTATACATGTTTACATTTGTAGTTGAGTTAAACCAAGTTTCAGATATTGCCATAATGTCAAAATTATACCCTAGGGACGAGACTAAATCTTTAAATTGATCAAAATTTAACATATGTCTTATTAAAATCTTCACTAAACATATATTGACATAAATTATTCAAATCAAAATTATCTTGTACACTTAAGGGTCTTCATGATTCTCAAGTTCGTTTAATTAATTATATTTATAGTGAGTGGAATTATTTTCAATGATTGAAATTTACTTATATCTATTTGCTTAGTCAAATTAAAATAACAATATAGTGTAAAACAAAACACTTCGTCATCTATTATATAATTAAAAGGTAGCAAATCTGAAACACAGTTTAAACAAATCCATGACTGAGTGGAAGAGGAAGAATTACAATTCACACATACACACATAATCATACACTGCTATACAGTTAACCAAATCAAATCAACACACAAATTAACTTTATAAAATTCCTGAGATAAAACAAAAGAAAAAAGGTAATGGTAGCACCCTGGTAAGCCTTTGAATAGAAAAAGCAGTACAAAAATGTATGCTTAGGCATCCTAACAAGATATAACATTTTAAATTCATGTGTGTCAAGTTCTTGTTGGTGATAGTCTGAGTTTTCATAAATTGTCTAAGTCATGTTCACTTCTAATCACCTTTTTTATTGTTGTTCCACCACTAGCAGGAATCAGCGCAATGACCCTGCCATCGGACGTCGACCATGCTGTCACAACTTTCCTCAGCTCTCTTGTCTTTGCCAGCAGGATCTGATTTCTCTGAGTCAGATCCTCCACGATGACAATCCCAGATCCCTTTAACTTTTTTTCTATTTGCCAGGATCTCTCTCCTCTTCTTGTACGACGTTAGCTTGACGATTATTGATCGATGGTGCTGGTGGTGTGGAGGTTCCCTGGTAGATGACGCCGACGATGTTGAAGCTGACGCGGTCCCCGGTGCTGGCGGCTTCCTCGTCTTTCCCGTGCGGTGAGACCTATCGATGTCCCTAGGATCAATAGAGACTCTGATCCGGCGCACTATCTCGGTAGCTATCATGTCGGTGTTCTCTCCAGCCTTCTCCTCTACGCCGAATAGACGGATGCAGGATCGTCTTGAGTATTGTGCCATGTCATTGATCGAGTTGTTCAGGTTGCCAACTTTGTCGGTCAGGTGCGAGACCGACTGCTCCAGCTTAGAGTTGGCAATCATGGTGCTCTGTAGTTTAGACTGCAGGTCAAGGATGTCTCCTTCTATTTTTTCCACTCTGCTGATCAGATCTCCCACCTCCTTCTCCACAGCTTTGCTGACGATTCGGTCCAGGAGTGCAATAAACTTTTTGTTCAGTAGTAAATTCTCCATGACATGCACGGTGATGGCTGCCATTTGTCTTGTAGTGGTAGGCCTACCTGTGATTGGTAGTTCCTCTGCGATGATACTTGGGTCAGACAGTGACATTGTTTGGCCGTGTATAGGTTTCACAGATGCAAGGGTTGAATTGTGTCTTTGGCTAGCCGGGTCGTGTGTTGTGTTTGATCAATAAAAAAACCGCAGTCCTGATGAATTTGGCGTTTTAGTATTTATTCAACTAAATTCAGTGATGACTGAAGCTTGTAGTCTAGAATAAGACCTCTGACAGTCGTGTATTCAATAAAAGTCACAATACTATTTCATGTTATATCGAATAACACTTGAAGATCATCGTTAAGTTCCATTCATAGTTTGAGAGGTTAGCAACAGGATTCTCTATATGTGGGACACACGTTAAAATAGATCACGATCGCCTCATATTTTGAGTTCCAAAGCTACTCCATCCACAGTATTTGCTGCAAAATTTCTACATACTCACAGCTTCTCTAATGATACATACAAATAAGTTATCTTAAGCGCTACGAAATATGGGCCTTTTCTGGACTGGAATCCGCATGGTTTGGGTTGCAATAGGGTTTGTTCATTTATTTTGCGACACTCATGCGATCGGTCGATTATGTGCAATTATGACAGGCAACTGTAGCAACAACGCAGGCCCCTGCTTTTGTATTCTTAGCTTTACTTCCGTTTCTACAAGTTCTAAGCAATACTTACTGTAGTCGTGCGCATGTCTTGAGCGACCACGGCGAGATTCAATTTGGCCTTTAAGTCCATACGTTTTTCAATATTCGACACAAATTAGATGAGGATCTTTTCAACTAACAATAAATGAACACAAAATATTTCTGCGATATTTATTCATCTTGGTGTAAATTCAGGGGGATTGCTTTCCAAAGACTAAAGAATTATGAATTTACTAACCAACCACTCGTTTAAAATAGTACAAACTAGAGACCACCTAACCTTGTTTTTCGACATATACAACGTTTTATTGTGGTTTGTTATCGATACGGGGGTGCTGATTCCAAATCGGCTGAGTGTCAAACACGAAACCTGTGGGGTTTTTTAACACGAACATCCAGACATATTCCTCTTTTAGCCCCCATGATAATATAATCTTTATTTGAACGCATTTTGCACAAATAAATCATATTTCAGTTTGTTTTTCGATTTTACCGTAGGATTGGTATAGTACTGGGGGGGGGGGGGGGGGTCGATAATGATGACGTCATACTTATTGATTATTGATTGATTACCCTAATCCGCTTATGTCATAATCGATACGAGAACAAAAACAAATTATTGATTGACTTATGCTATAATCGCCAACCCCGTCGGGGAGTTGGGGGACCTAACAAAATAAAGTATTTACTGATTGACCTAATCCGCTTATGCCATCAGCCCAACAATATAACTAATCCCATCAAGGGTGGAAAATAAATACCCACTGCAGTGGGTAGAGTAAGAACAATCAATATAATTTGTGTGCAACACTATGGGTACTAGTTATACGTTGATTGGGTGGTGGGCAGCTTGTAGCTGCTTGATATAAAAAGAGTGGAGGGCATGTGGTCTGTTCACACGGGGATTAACATTTGATGCGCTATTATTGCCAGTTGTCTGTGCAATTGCATGGTGTTTTTTCTCTTTTTTAAGGAAAAATCAATATTTCACGCCTGCGTCACTTGATGCTAAAAAATCCTCCCAAAAGCTCGAAAAAAATGCAACGCTCTGATTTTTTTGTCAACTCCATATCTTTTTGTCTGATTTCACACTCGACCCATCTCCATATTCCGGTTCGCTGCACACACTCCATTTGCATAATCCTTACGATTAATATGCCATCGTAATGAAGAGATAATTTTCATTAAAATGGTATCTAATTCAACAATTATGATGAATGGAAAGGGTGGCAGTATTCAATAGAATGTTAACCTTTAGAAAACTGATCAACACAATCATGCACTCGTATTTGAATGCATTGGGGCCATTTTGCGAGATTTCACTTCCTGCCTCCCCCTATTCTCTGGGCTACTGCAATCGCCCCAATTGCATAATCACTACACATAATGCACCGTTTGAAAGGTATATAATGAGGCTTTATTGTGACACCGATTTCGAGTATTCTTATTAAAAAATACGAGAGATATGATCGATCAAACTTGAGTTTCCGAACTTTTTTTGAGGGGTTTAGTTCATTACATTTGAAAAAAGAGATAAACCTAAACCCTCCTCGTGGGGCCTTGAATATTTTACTGATAGATTTTGCTTGTGAACCGCTGAACTTCACACATCCGGTGATGTCCGCCTGTGAGTCTGGGGTGGTCCTCCGACCTGGAGAGTCCTGTGACTTCGAGTGTGATAACTCCGACCCTGATGTCCAGTTTATCAACCAAGGGGCTTCCTCTGTCAGCTGCACAGCAAAGGGTCATACAGGCATGGCCAAGTGCATACGTAAGTGTTGAGCAATGTATTCAATGTTCCCTTTATTATATTAACTCAATAGTCCAGATATGCCCAATCTATAGTGCATATTATACGGATGTTGACTGGTGGTGAAGGAAATGCCACTAGAATGTTACTCTCCGAGGGATTTGAAATGCTAATTGGGGAAAATCATAAGTCATGAGACGTTGTCAATGGACTAACTCTCTTCATGAAATATCATTTCCAGAGGGAACATTGCATGACTTCCCGTCAACAAAGTAAACATATGGTATGTTATATGACAAAAGTAACACATGTTTACACTGTGAGCCTCTTTGAGCTCAATTATAAATGATTAGATATGTAGACATGGAAGTTGATATTGTGACGTCATACTATACTCTCCATGCTGCAAGGAAAATTGTACTATGCCATCACAATGAGAGAGAGAGAGAGAGAGATTATAGCATGATGTCACAACGACCTGTCAACATTTCACTTAGAAAAGGCACTCTTTTCAATCGAGCTAAATTAGGCTCAAAGTGTAAAGGTGTGTTACTTGTGTCATTGTAATATACCGGTTGCAGCTCGTTATTCCGAAGGTTCGTTACTACGAAAATGAAATCGGTTTCGATATTCCGAAGATTCGTTAATCCGAAAAATAAATGGGGTTCGCTAATCCGAAAATTAAACAGGGTTCGCTAATCCGAAAATTAAATTAGGTTCGTTAACCCGAAAGGTTCAATACGAGCTCCGTTTCAATTTCGGATTAACATATCCCATTTCATTTTTGGATTAAGGAACCTATGAAATATTGAACCCGATTTGATTTTCGGATTAACGAACCTTCGGAATATCGAACTCCATTTAATTTTTGGATAAACAAATCTTCAGTATAACGAACCTTGTATATCGAACCTCCAGAACATCGGAACTTCAGATTAATGCAAACAATTATCGGATTAACAAACCATGTTTAATTTTCGGAATAACGAACCCCTAGATATACGCAATTTGTGTGTTCGGAATAACAAACCCTCGGCCCACTAACTGCACCCATATAACACATGCACTCTAAATAATCGTTTTCATGGTTTGCCACAGGTCGAAACGAAATTTATTCTATATATTGATATGTCGCAGCTCTGATCTAATACAAGTATGTTAAAGGCAATTCAGACCGGTATATCAGATGCGCGAATCCATATTGCGCACTTTTACGCACGGTACGTAATCCCCCTTTGCTAAGTTATAAGTAGCGATCGCAAACTGTCCCAGTTCACGAACGACCGAGTCAAAAATGCATCTAAAATAGTCGCGTTCGGAATGTTTGTATACCAAGGAGGTATTCCATGTACTAGTCGAATCATGGTCGAATGGAGATTTTACGCAAACTGTCCCAGTTCACGAACGACCGAGTCAAAAATGCATCTAAAATAGTCGCGTTCGGAATGTTTGTATACCAAGGAGGTATTCCATGTACTAGTCGAATCATGGTCGAATGGAGATTTTACGACGAAAGTATTACGCAACACACTCAACCGCACTCGACATCACTAGTGCCGCTACATTATTATCAGCGCTGTATTGCCTCGGGTGACAGCTCCACCTTATCGCTCGGTATATAATAGCTACCAGCTGTGTGCTGCATGCAATTTCATATGAAGGCCCGTGTTCAGATATTCCGAAGCACCGCTCTAGATCGATCCAACACACATCGTGAGTTTACATCGGGATATTACGGTGGAGTGCGAGTTGGATTTTGCTGACCACCCAGTATATTTGCCTTTAAAGGGACTAAGTTACATTGTCCAGATCCTCAAAATCCAATTTGAATTCGAGCGGTTCCCTCATGCGTTATAATAACATGGGACAGGTGTCGGTAAGATATTTACGAGTGAAGTGTTCACTCGCCTGGTCCAAACGGTACAAAACGTAGGCTGCGCGGATTCACGCGGTCATCGCGCGCTCATTACGCGCACAACCGTGTATTTATCTTCTAGTTATCTAGTGGTTTGCAAACCACAAGATAACTACAAAATTTCATAAAAATCAGCCCGTGGCCGGTGGGATACCGCCGGGGAATCGGTGGGTCTTCGGTCGGTCACTGCCGGGACGCCTCGCGGAGAAACTTCCGCCCAGTAAAATCGTCCGGTGACCGACGGGACATCGACAGGACACCGCCCATGCATCGCTGGGGATCTACAGCCTGCTCGACTTCTCCAAAAACCGTTGGGCGATGCCTAAATTCCAGCGGCGACCGAGCAGGCTACAAATCGGTTGGTCGCCGCTCTGAGTTGTGACCATAGCCTTAGATGCCCTGACCATACTACATTCCATAGTTGTAGTACACCTGCTTATGCCCCACCATGCTCACGTCAAGTCATGCTTTGATCAATGCCCAGGAAACGTTTTACGGATTATCCATGTGATTTTTACGTGTACACTATCTGGCGGCGTAGCCAGGGGACACATATCACCGAGCCTTCTCGTCCATGTTGCCCCGACCTTTTGGAACAAACTCCCACCCCATATTCAGAATGCCACATCTATCGAATCATTCAAAATCCTCCTCAAAACCCATCTTTTTAAGCAGTTGTAATTTTCTGGAAGCGCACACAGTTAGTTATTAAGTATTGTATTATATATATACATGTATTTGTTATTTCTCATTTGTTACTTTGACTTTGGTGTTGTATTGTTTTTATGCTATCGTGTTTACTAGTTTACTTATTTAGACAGACCACCAGTGCGCTTAGAAACGCCCGTATAAAGCGCCATATAAATACAATTATTATTATTATTATTTAGGGGCAAGTGTGTGTAGAAATACAAAAATACATACGGTGTCCCCAAAACCTCACCCCCTCTCTCTCTACCTTATCCATGTTAGCACGCTCCGCCAGTGATAATGACTTTGTTTTTTTGGATTGTCTAGTTGCTTAAATAATTATGTTTTGCACCAAATGATTTATGATTATAATGATACAATATTTCGCATTGTTGGGAATAAAAGCACAAATTGTCACAGTTTCCTAAAAGTTCTTTGTATCTTTGATGGGGAATGTTGTGCTATATAGATACCCAATTGTATGATCACTTATACAAATGTATGTTATTGATATAGACAGACCTTAGTTCTGGACAACAAATGTTGTTAGGAAGCATTCATGTTATGTTTTGATCATTTAATGGCTACACTGCTTCGTGAATTTATGGGCAAGCCACTAATTGTGGTTTTCTGATCATTCAACCTCTCTACTATGTCTTTCATGTTTACTGTCGTCTTTCAGGGGTTTTAAATTGTACGGTGCCATATTACAATGCTACCGCCTTGACAGACATCGATGGAAATTGTGCACCTGGATCCATTTTGTCAGATGGGGAGTCATGTCGGTTTGGGTGTGGAAGTGGATATGGGCCAACGAGTCAACAAAGTGCATGCGGATTCGAAATGGTCGTGTTACCAACCTGTAGACGTAAGACCAGTTCCTTATTTGTATTAGTGTAATAGCAAGGAAGACAGTATGGCCCCCTCCTGTGAGAATCGTCGTATCATATGAAATCTAAGAGCAATGTAATTGACCTGATAATATCTGGATGAAATACCAATTCCTTTTGTCACTTTATTTTTGTAACTCATTTGAAATTGTACTTAAGGAATATTTGTCTTCTGTTGACAGTTATACAAACATTTTACACCATTAAAATTGCCCTGACATCTAAAGGGCAACACAGTGAAATTTTAGACCGATTTTGTCAAATTCATATTGCATTTATCTGTAAGGACAAATGCAACTTCCCCCTGCAATGAAGTCTACGTTTTTAACCATGCAGAGCCCAGCAATACAAATGGTCGTTTTGGGAAATTAGCCATGAATAACCTTTTTTGCAAAAAAAAAATGATTAGTCTTGTTGAAATAGTATTACAAAGGATTTGTGTGGACAAGTCCGAACCTTATTATTGTTACATTAATCAGGTGAAACGTTTATTCATGACGCTGACTTTCAGCCTAAATTTACAACCAGTTCGGCCGGTTAGGTGGGCATAGCTATATGCTCATTCGTGTCCGGAAGGACGTGGTTGAACAATTTTGTATGTATAAGGTCAGGGCATTGACACAGAGATCACACTGATAAATATTAGTGGATATATGTAAAATGTTATATACCTTCTTTGAGATCTATTAAAGGTAAAGACCAGTTTTGGAAACGCCCCCTCTAAAAAAAAATGAAATGGAAGCTCTTATTACCAATAATGTGAAAGAATATAATTATACTAATAGAGGATCATCAAAATTTTGCCAAGAAACCACCTACTAATTGATATATTTTCAAAATTATATATCTATTCCAATGAGATAAATATGTCGCCCATACGCTATGTGTATTACGACCAGCGGTTTTCTTCCGATATTTCTGTATTTAACGATGCTTAGGTTCGGATTTTTCCACACAAGCCCTATTTCAATACATATTCAACAATAATGATCAATATAGATGTATTCGGCTACTTTCCCGAAACTGATCTTGGGTTTTAATATTGATATATATATTTTTATTGATAGTTGAAATATTTTATTGTTGAAAATTTGAATTAATTTAGTAAAAAATTGTGTGATTTTATAAGTTATAGACTATTCTCTATTCGTCTTATTTTGTTTGAATTTTAAACTACAAACTCTCAACAGTTATGTCAATGTATTGCTCAATTAATCGTTCAATAACTTATAATTGTTTATTTAGTTTTTAGTTTCTTGGTTTTTGGTAAAACAATCAACTAGTATGATAAAGTCAAGTCATGATACCTCGGCCTGAACGCTACTTGTTTTCCATGCATGCAATGCACTAGCATTATACACATGATAGCTAGATCGGCGGCCATGTAGGAACAATTTTAGTCGGTCTGGCGCTGGTAGACCAATAAATATCCTAAAATCAGTAATATGACAGGAAATGTATACTAAAATGAAAATCAGCAAAGAAAGTAAGTGTGCAGTTAGCACTTCGTCAGACTAGGTGAATGATTTACCAATTTTTACGAATTCAGATACGGACCACAACAAGCATAACATGTCCAACGATACGCGCGCGCGCACTGCACGCATCGTTTATTGTATGCGCGCGCCGCGCGCATCGTTGTCTGTGACTAGAGTCGAACAAAGCGGGCCGTTGTTTGTGACTTGAGTCGAACAAAGCGCTCAAAGAGTTAAAGCATCACCAATGCTCATAATTAGTTTTACAAACTAATAACAAAACCGGCGGTATAAACACTCACTCAAATATACAGTTTGTATCAATGTTCATGGTGTGACGTCACCAGCAAGACATGTGTTTAGTCTCCGCCAAATCGCTTACTGTGGGTATTCAAACGGGGTTCAATATATTGCCTTTTTCCCCCTCTGATGAGCGAGTATACTGGAAATAAATACATTTATATTCTGGATGATCTTACATTCAAAAAATGCAAACTTCATCTTCTATCGGTCTTCAGGGAATCTACACTTTAAAGGGAATCCCCTCTTTTGCAAGTCAAATTTCAAAAGTTGCGAGGTTATTGTCTTATATGAAGAAAGGAAAAATCATTTAATAGAATGCCAGAAAAAAAGGGCTCGAAATCTCTTTTTCGTGGAGTTATAGAACTACATCCAATAAACCATCGTCCAACGGTAAATTGTGCATTATACCTGTATTCATCCGTCGATAAAGTTCGCTCACGGATTCCACGGATTGCCACAGCGCGTGACCCCTAATGTGACCCGCGCTAGCTACGTGACCCGCGTACAAAAACAATGGGTAAGCGGTTACTAAACAAAATAACTAAACCTCGCTTAAACTGACTATATGTAATTATATATTACTCATGTTTTAGATCTTTTCCCGTGACATACCTTTACAAACAATATTGTTGTAATATTATGCTAAATCAGTTTAACTCCTTTATTGACCGATATATAATTTGATGGAGGGACGCATTCGTTTTTCATTCGTAGAGTCCAAATTGCAGGGCTGTTCGATCTGATTTGTTGTGTGTGTGTTACATTCATCCCCATCCATCAACTGGAAACTGTTCGGACGTTTTATAAAAAGAGGACCTGTCCCTTTAAGCTGTTATGGACTGATAAATGTTGTTATAGCATAATCCATAGACCAATCGTATTCAGGACCTTATAGGCTGGAGTGTTGCAAACCAAACGGTACCTTCGAAGTAATTATTTATAAGGTAACTAACTATGCCTCCGCTAACGAAGTGGCTGGGGCATTATGTTTTCGGATTGTCCGTCCGTCCATTCGTCCATCCGTCTGTCCGTCCGTCCCCTTTTCATTCTTGTCATGTCTCAAAGACTGGTTGACAGGTGTTTATATCGGAGTGGTCATGACGTCAGATGGCAAAATATATGATAATGCAAAAATAGCTTGTAATGGTAAACTATCAAGAACAGAGCGTCAAATTTCAAGAACACTTATGAAGTCAATGTAGCCATACAATGTTAGGGTCATGCTAACAAAGGTCAATGTCACAGGACTCGTGTATGCAAACTAATCTCGTTATTGTAAAGCAAAACTTAGCAGTGAGCTCGCAAAGGATCAACAAGGCTTCCCATTTATAAACAAATATGCATGACCTGTTCTCTATGAATACGATATGAGCAGGAACAACGATATTTTAAATCGCATAATCTAATATAAATTAACTGTTTCTTGAAAGGTAAGGCGTTGATTCATCGCCATATTTTCCGAGGTTTATGTTAATTGTTGCTTCTTTTCAATCTGACGTGAATAAAAGGGTGACATTTAAAGATACAAATATGATAAACGATATTTTGATCCATGTTCACCTAATTAATCAAATAATATATCAAATGTGCTTGCGTCACAGCACTTTTTACATCACTGGAAAGGGAAAAGTTGTTTCTCTGACACTACACCATTAATTTATTCATTTATATTGTAGTACAGTCATGAGCTAGCAAAATATCACAAGATGTCCAAAACTTTCTGTGATTGTACTCACTCCATGTTTGTGATTGGCTTATGGGCAATTCCACGCCAAAGTGGACATTTGACCAACAAATTTACAAGCATTTTTATGATACAAATTTGGTATCAAATCAAAGCTTAAATTCTATATTTTTGGAATTCAATGAGAAAATTTAAGTTTTACATAATTTTAGTTGTTTTTTTATGATAACTTTATAACCATAATTGAACCCCACACATTTGACATTTTGGTGAAAAAGTGTTTTGATCCTGTGTTTGTTTAATATTTCCCCAGTTAAGCCTAAAAACCATTATTCTGACTCCTGAGATATGACCATTTCGTAAAATAGTAAATTTGTATGATTTATTTGATTTGTTATGCTTCAATGACTTCTTATTTTCAGCCTATGAAAATGTCCTTCCGTTACCGAAAAATCAATATTTTTAATTTTGTGGCTCACATAATTGTTAGAGAGCAGACCAATCTTCAGTGCAAAGCAAGTTCAAGTAGGCCTTCCCATTGCTAACAATTGTATTACTCATTGTTTCTTCATTAATTAATAAATAACAAAATAAAATGTCCTTCCGTTACCATACACATGGTAACAGATGGACAAGGTACCTCATATTACATATTATGACAAAATTTATGTTAAAAAATTGGTCTCTCATATATGAAAACCCAAAATAATGAGACAATACCTGCAATGGCCAGCTATCAGTGGCGTAGCGTGGTCAGACTAGTAATTTTCTGTGTTTCAACCAATCAGATTTGTGCATTTAGAACATTTGATCTGGCTCACAATTGATTTTATCTCTTTCTGCAACAGGGCCCTTGTACCATGATGCCATTTGTCTGGATTTCTATTGTATGGGGATTAGTAGGTCTATTTAACTGTGGTGAGCCAGGGTGTGAATAGGCTCTGATCATGACTTTGAATAGTTCTTTTTGTATACAATACACCCCTATAGAATTCTTGGACATGGGTGTAGGTCTAAAATAATTAAATTTTACATGAAATTTGCAAACTAAAAACAAGGCTGTAGAAAAAGCAAGAAATAATGTATCTCCAATTCTTTCATATGTTGTAGAAATTATATCAAGCCAAGATTTAAGCAAAACAAATTCTCAAAATTTTTTGATCCACGAGGTAAAACGGAAGGTCAAAATCTAAGGTCAAAGGTTATCGTATCCAAACTCGCTCATGCATGAACACAAATGGCATAAATGGATTGCACATAACATCCCCAGTCCAATGACACCTTTACAAAATAAATTGACCCAACGGTTAATGGACAATGGCCATTTGAAAAATGGTGCCCACGCCCATTTCTTACAAAACTCCTCCATAAGAATCGACCATAGCGCCAAAACCATTGGGCGGATTGGGCTAAAACTTAAATATTTGCGCTTTTAAAGGTTGAAATATCATACATACCAAATATTAGCAAATTTGAAGGGGGTTGCGATGAAAATTTTCTATTTTTTAAAGGTGATTTGACATGGAATGACCCTTACTGTGTCATATCATACATTATAGTCCATTATGTCCTTCCGTTACCGAACATTGGTCCGCTTTGTGTGAAATAACTCAAATATCTGCGGACAAATTTTAATCAAAGAACAAGTAAATTCTTCTTAACCCTTCAGAGAATGAAATGTGTACCCTTAAAATATTTTGTATTATTTAATATCACAGAGTTTTAGTTAAAACTGATTTGATAACAAAATCTTGTCCATTTTGGTGTCCTTCCGTTACCGACCTCATTTGTATGCATATTCAATAATGTGCAGAGATAAAAAAAAATAAAAAATTATGGGACCTTAAAACTGTATGTTTTGGAAGTATTGTTATCAAAATAGACTGTTCTAACAACACAAGTATTTGAAAATGTCTTTCTTAAAGTTGACAATTTGTGTCTGAGTGTCCTTCCGTTACCATGGATTGACCATGAATAGGAGCCATTGGAGCATGAAATATAGTAAGAAAAAAATTGAAATGTAAATGCTTGTGATGTCCATATGCTATCTATGATACAAACTCATTTTAGACCACAAAAGAGATGTTTCCTTCTGATAAATGGTCTTTAAATTTCAAAATTAATTTTATTGTACAATTCCAATAGACTTTTCAGAGGTCCTTCCGTTACCGTCCTTCCGTTACCGAACACTGGAGTAATTCATTTCTCATAATTAATATACCAATGTAGATATTTTTCTTAAAAGGTGGTGTTATACTCTGTGAACATAAGGAAATCGACTCGTAGGCAACTTAACATGATAAACCTCGTAACTTCACAGAGATTGGGTCATAACTAAAAAACTTGAAAATCCATGTCCATTTTGGCGTCCTTCCGTTACCGGCCTCATTAGTGTCCATATCTAATTTACATAATGCGGTCAAAATTTTAGAAATAGTGGAAATCAAAGGTGTCCCAACAAGGATCAAAGACATGCCATTTAGAATAAAAAATCAAAAGCAGGATCCTGGAATTATTTGATTGAAGTTCCAAAATTGTGTCTGAATGTCCTTCCGTTGCCGTGGAATTGCCCTTATCCAACATCACGCGTTACTAAGTGGAGTTTACCGCGTGATTAGAAACCGAGCAATGTCAGGTGCGAACGACTATTGATATGGGCCCGTATTCTCAGCAACAGTGGTCGGTAATACAATGAGCCAATCACAGAGCTAGAGTTTCGGAAATCATAGTAATGTTTTATCCTGTGTGTTAGATTGCTAGCTTCTAATTATTCCTAAAGGCGAATGAATATATGTGAATTGTTTCTCATTAAAGGCGATATTGTATCCTATACAAAGATGTAAAACGTTACCGAGACGCAATCGTTTATAACACGTCATTGAACGATATGATTGTTTTTGTTCTTTCTATGAACACTGCATTTATCCTAGTTATTTTTATTTGCAAAATCAGTGTCTTAGCTCAGTGCGTATTAAATATACCACGTACAGGTCAGTCAAATAATAATAAACTCTTAATTTCTGCCTCATTATCACAGCGAGTGCAGCCATGGTTGTTAATAAGACTGTCAGATTTCAACTAAACTTGGTGCCTGCATGTTAGGGAGCCAATGTTTCAAGGCAATTATATGGTCATGAGGTCAAAGTTCAGGGTCGCAGGACTCATATAATACGCAACAATAACTTATAAGTGCATGTAATATCTCAAGATCGGTTTGGAAGAATTACATGTACCATCAATACTGATGGTATGCAACCTAATTCAGTCAATGTTAATTGTTGCTTTATGTAAACTTCGTGTCTTGGCGGAGGCACCATTTTCGACTGTGCGCAGTCAAAGATCCCATCATGTTTATTCTGGTTTGCAGAGCCCCTTAAAGGGAGAGATCCACTTTTGCAAGCCAAAATTCAAAAGTTGCTAGGTTATTGTCTTATATGAAAGGAAATGTCATTTAATAGCATGCCTGAAAAAATTAGGGCTTGAAATCTCTTTTTCGTGGAGTTATAGACCTAAAACTGAATAAACTGAGGGACGTCGGTTAATTATGTACATACGTATTTTTGGCCGGTGAGTAAGTTCGTACATAGATTTCACGGAGTGCTAGATCGGTATGCATGACCCCTACGTGACCCCCGCTAGCTACGTGAGCCGCGCATAAGTACTAATGTGTGAGCGTTTACCAAGCAAAATACCCAAACTTCGCTTAAACTGACTACATGTAATTATATATTCTTTCTTTTTGAGATCTTTTTCCGTGACATACGTTAACAAATGTCGGCTTCACAATACATTTACGAGAATTAGTACTATATTGTTGTGATACTATGCTAAATCAGTTGAACTCCTTTATTGACCGATATATAGTTTAAATGGAGGGACGCATTCGTTTTTCATTCGTAGAATCCAAATTAGAGGTCTGTTCGCTCTGATTTTTTTTTTGCGTGTTACATTGATCCCCATCCGTCAACTGAAAGCTGTTGAGACGTTTTGTAAAAGTGGATCTGTCCCTTTAAAGGTATGGTGACAAGAAAACTGCCTCAAAATTGGGTTTTACTGTATCTCAGGTAGATTTTCATGAAGATTACTAATACAAACATATTTTCCTCGTGGGAAAACCCGGTAAAATAAAAAAAAAATCAACTTATAAATTCACTTTCGGAACCCCCGTAAAAAAACTGAGTCCCGGGCGAACAAAAAATGACGTCATCTTTGTGACGTCACCTGCAGGCAATCGCAGTTTAGCTCGGTCATAGACGTACACGCTGAGTGCAATACTCACGTTGACACAGAGATATTATTTCCATTTGTTTCAATATCTGCAAACATTTGTTCAGGTTAAGTTAAGTTAAGAATAGAATTTAAATTGTTAGTACTAGTTTTTAAGTGCTTGCATGACTCTGCACCAGGATACTTACAAGATCTTATTCAGTTATATGAACCTCAAAGGAATCTTCGATCTCAGTCTAAAAACTTACTGGTACAATCTCGGGTGAACACAAAAATGTATGGAGACAGGGCTTTTCAGATAACAGCACCAGATTTATGGAACTTACTCCCACAATATTTGCGAGAAATTAATAATCTAGATTCATTTAAAACTCAGTTAAAAACTCACTTATTCTTGCAACATTTTAGTTAGTTATATGTATAATTGTTTGTCTTTTTAGTTTTTACACGCATAGAGACAGTTGTGTTATGCGTTCTAAGAATTGTTTATTATTATTATTATTATTTATATCATGGACGATATACACTCAGATGTGTAGCTGCATCCTGCTACAATTCATTTCTTAGCAATTCTTAAGCATTTTCAGTAAAACCTCAATTTACAAGCAAAAACGAGTTTGTTTTACAAGCAAGTCATAGGCTCTGCATGTAAACAATGCACATTCCTCCGCGTTGCGGTCTGCATGTGATGTCATGAATCGGGTGACACGTGCGCACATTCCCGCTCTGCTATAAATGACTTTTTTTAGGAGCATGGAACGCCGATGCGTAATAAAGCAAAAAAGTTGCATGAAATTTACCTTTTTTTCCCAACTTAAGGATTTCTTTGAAAAAAAGAGTGTGGTATATCAATAAAGGCACATATTTAAAGCTATAAACCTGAATCAAAGCCGGGATTACCCCCGTCCTTTAAAACTATTTTTTTAAATAATTTCTCTCTTGACATTGCAGCATCCTGCCACATCCCTCACTATCAGACTACGCTTGTCGATGCAGTTGGTCCGTGTACATCATCAGACTTTTATGTTGGGGATACCTGTACGTTTTCTTGTAACGACCCCTCAAGCTACTACTTCAAAGGAGCAGATTCTGTCACCTGCCAGGAAGATTTGACTTTATCTGACCCCTTTCCAGTTTGTATCAGTAAGTTTAATCATGGATAGTACCATGGTTTAATAATATATTATGTACTCATGTGATTGCTTAGCACTCCAGTTAAAGTTACTGATATTGGGTAGAAAAAAGAAAACTTCATACTAGTGAGAATACTAGGTTGTTCGTGCGATACGCTCGTGCAAAACCATGTGCCGCATTTGCCATAATATGATTACCACGCAGCGCCAGAGGGCATACCAACATACGACCGTCGGTGATTCGATTTGCGGCAAATCAGTTTAAAGATTATTCAAATATTTCAATAAGTAAACGGTTTTCAGGCAAAATGTTTATCATCCCGTATTAGTAGAAAATATATTCTCTCACATGATAGGTAATAAGAGCGTATTATTTCATCTTGTGTGTGTGTGGGGCGTTCCACTCTACTGGCATCTGCCTGGTGAAATGCGTAAAAGGTAGTAATTATGTTGTAATGTTATTATAGATGTAGTTGTAGACGTTGTTATATAATATTCGTTATTGCGTAGCATATCAGATTGGGACATGTATTTCCATACATATGGAAGATAATTACAACGATATTAGATTACTGAATCATTTCAATCAATCTTATCTTACGCAGATCGGGTAGAATCTATGTGTGCATACAATTTTCGCATAGTCAAAAACCGCCAATCATAATCTCTCACTCGTTCTCTCCAATTTTCTCCCTCTCACTCTTACGTCTTTATATACCTCTGCGTATTTTTCTCTTCCTCTTTAAACATTTCTTTCTTTTTACTCCCCCCCCCCCTCTCTCTCTCTCTCTTCCCCATTTCTCTCTCTTACTTTCCCTTTTTCTTCATCTCACTCCCGACATCCCACTCTGTCTCCCCCAACAGGAATTGGTTGTAGCCTGGGATTCTTCAATGATTCTGTATTGGAAGTGGGTAGTCCAGCATTATTTCCAGGGGATGTTGTAGATACTACTACCCGGATAAGCTTCAATTGCCTTGTCGGTGTCCGGAAAGGGGTATCGGCCTCATACTGTGGTGCTGGTGGCTTATTTGGGAGTCCCTTTCCAGAGTGTATAAGTAAGGCAATTTCTCCAGATGTAATTTCGATAGCATGTTCATGTTTACCGAACTTAGTATTGAAGAACATCGGCGTAGGAGGCGGGAAGGGGGGGGGGGGGGGGGGAAGGGGTGGACTTTGGCAAACAGCTCTCTTGAGTTTGACAAAATTCGAGCAAACCATGTCGTATGTGGGCAAATAGTGTAATATTCGAGCAAACCATGTCGTATGTGGGAAAATAGTGTAATATTCGAACAAACCATGTCGTATATGGGCAAATAGTGTAATATTCGAACAAACCATGTCGTATATGGGCAAATAGTGTAATATTCGAGCAAACCATGTCGTATGTGGGAAAATTATATAATATTCGAGCAAACCATGTCGTATGTGGGCAAATAGTGTAATATTCGAGCAAACCATGTCGTATGTGGGAAAATTATATAATATTCGAGCAAACCATATCGTGTGTGGGCAAATCATATAATATTTGGGCAAAAGCATGTTGATTTCGGGCAGTGTCAAGTTATTTGTGGACAAATTCCTCTCATATTCGAGCAAAATCGTGTTATCTGGACTTTACAGGGTGCCCCCCCCCCCCCAAAAAAAAAAAAAAAAAAAACGGAACGGGGCACTTCCTAAAATAAAGTAACAAAATTGATGATACCAGGGGAACAGTTATTTTGGTTGAGTAGTTTTTGTTTTAGGGCGCTGTGAGTGACACCATGTCAGGTTTCCATTTTTGTCAATTTGTACCAAATCAGTGCCCGATAATTCGCACTCACGGCCCTTTATAGCGGAGCAGTACGCGCGCCATTGTTAGTGTGCATTCAGCTGTAAAACGAAATAATGGGCACAGTCGTCTAATGCTATAACGGGCAGTAATTGCGAATTATCGGGCAGTGACTTGGTAAAAATTGACACAAATGGGAACCTGACATGGTGTCACTCAGCGCGCACTACAACAAAAACTACATGACCAAAATGACTATTCTTTGTATAGTTTTCATTGGAAAAGACACCATATCCGATGGACATGTTCATTTTGTTACTTTTTGTGAGGAAGTGCCCTGTTCCGTGTTTTTTTGGCCACCCTGTAAAATTATGGACCTGTTTTATTTTGGCATGTCAGGTGGAAATTTGGGCAAATTACATTTCAGCCCCTTTGCAAAGAAGGGGGTCATACGACCATAATTAATGATACAAATGTGTTAGTATAATTCCAGATTGTATCTTTAAAGTAATATATCAGGCCATGGTCACCTAGAAATATATACAAGCTGCTTTTTCCCATTTTGTTCAAATTGATCTCGGGCAAGTAAAACTTCACAAATGGTTCAGTTTGGTTGCCCGCTCGGGCAAATAATATTTGTGTTCAACTACGAGAGAAAATGTTCTCTTGTGAATCGCTTATACATGACTGTATGGAAAAGCAAGAAATGAAACAAACATGCACAACACATTGTTCTGTTGTTGCACCTCACAATTTGGGGATATGTAATTCCTTTGTTCAGGCAAGGGCATTTTTAAATTTCATGACTTTACTTGTACGAATGGGCAAGTTGAAAAACACGTTTAATGAAACACGTTAAATTGCTAGTTCAGTTTTGGTATTGTTGTGAGATAATGACAAACTGAGTGTACAATAAATAAAAAAAAGAACATACAATTTTAATGACATAATCAAATTTATTTGATCAAAATCGGTTCAGAAACGGCTGAAATATAAATAAATATATTCGATCAGAATAAACCTTGGGCCTATATAATATTCGACGATTCTAAAAATACAAAAATGCTTTCACTTTTTCAAAAAAAAATCAAAAGAGGTTTTTAAATAGTTGTTGATGATTTCTCTATTTAATCATTATTTCAACAAAACATCACATGAATAATTGTGTTTGTTCGACGGAACCAATGCCTTTTTAGAGAGCGCCCTCTTGTGTTTTAATGGTAACGTTTGTAATTTTCATTTTCGAGCATGGTGGAGTTATAACTATTAGTTTGTAATGTTTTTGTGCAGGTTTTGGTTACTGAAGTCCAGCCTTACCAAAAGTGTATTACCCCTTTAATATACTCGTATATGTTTTTATTTCAGTGACTACCTGCCTATATATTGATCCCCCTGGTATGCAACCTGGTGCGTCTTTACCATGCATCAACGGAACGGAATATGGGTGGAATACAAGGTGTGGTGTGCAGTGCAACTCTAGTGAACATCTACCAACAACAGAATTCATTACTTGCGGGGAGACAGGGGAATTTCAACCTAATACTTCATGTCGTCGTAAGTTACTTCAAAGCTAAAACATGAATGCAATAATTATGTGTGTATATTTTTTGTAATGATATTTAAAAATAAATATGGGTCAGCAAAGTGTATAAAGGGGAGTCAAACGCTGGCTGGTATTTCCAAATACCTTTATTTTTATCTGATTCCCATCACATCTAGGCATATATTTCGTCATGGATATGTTTTTGGTCAATTGATTGCCACTAACAACAGCGGGTTTTTAGAACTGAAATAGCAGCAGATTCAACAACAGTGGTTACATAACCCACCTTTGTTTATAGTACATGCTCACATATGCTCAGATAACGTTTCACGCAGTACCGTTAGCAAATTTGGCTGCCTCTGGTGGTCGGTCACAACATGATAGTGGTTTTAAAACGTTGATGATATTATTAGCGATTTTACAAAAGAGGAAATATAACACCTGGGCCTCATTGCAGAACAAAATATGCAATTAGTTGTGCATTCCTACCAATCCCGTTTGCTCATTCAATTCCACAAGTTGACTTCGAATTGGTTATAGTCAATCAAAATATCTCTGCAACGGAACCAAGAAGCCCGGGGTGGTGGTGGTGACAGGTGTGGGGGGGGGGGGGGGGGGGTTGGGGGCACTTTACTGAACCCCAGGGTTCTGATGTAGGGCGTCCGGAGTGGATTGCCACGTTTGCAAGGATGTCTCCGAAACGTATCGCCACTCGCCACCTCTGCAAGGGAACACCGGTGGTAGATCATAAAGATTACTAAAGCCATATATGCGTGGGTTAAAATGGGCAGTCAGCAAATTCCAACTCGCACTCCACCGTAATCTCTCGAGGTAAACTCACGATGTGTGTGGATCGATCGAAGAGCCGTGCTGCGAAATATCTGAACACGGGCCTTCTTATGAAATTGCATGCTTGCAGCACGCAGCTGGTAGCAATTATGTACCAAGCGATATGTCCCCCTGCCCCTGAGGTATTACAGCGCTGATAAAATCGTAGCGGCGCTTTGAAGACGCGTGCGTTCGAGCGTATTGCGCAATAATTTCGCTTGTAAAAATCTCTGACAAGGAGTAACTCCTTGGTAAACAAACATTCCGAACAGCGACTCTGTCGTTCGTAAACTGGGATAGTTAGCGATCGCAACAACCTCTTTGTTATAACTGAGTAAAGGGGGATTACGTACCGTGCGTAAAAGTGGGGATATTCCGGACGATTTAAATATACAAAAAGTATATTGGAAATAAATATAGGAATATGCTTGAATACTTTTAGGATGAAACTCACTTTGGTTGATTTGTAAGAATTTGTTATAATGTCATTATTTAACTCTGAGGAAATAATTACAATTTAAAAACCAATTATAAGAACCCGCAATCATATTTTTTCATACAAAGTTGTGTTTATTGACCTAGAATATCTATCATTAGAAGTTTGAAAGGGAAGCCTTTAACTTCAAGTGGACCCGGCGGAATGGGCGGAATGTCTCATATTTAGGATTTGTGGGGTATATGGAACGGCGGAGCGGCTGGTGTACTAATTTTGGGGTCTGCGAAACGGATTTCGGGGGTTTCAGGAACGAACAATTTTGCTGAAAAGGGGGTCTTGAGTGTGACAGGTATAAGGAGAAGTGACGGGAATTATGCACTTATCAGTTATGCTACAGTCACATTTGCTCTACGGCGAGCGTACGGCGGCCGTACGCCCCCGAAATCGAGAGAAACGTGCGGCGGCCGCGAAAAATCTGCGGTGGCCACAGGGTCCCCGTTCGACGAGCCTATCCGTATATTTTACAGGCCGCAGGGGCCGCCGTGGAATTATGGCGCGGAGTTATAACTTTGTTCATTCCTACGTTCGCCGTAGCAATGAGACACGCCGTAGCCATGCCATAGAACGGTTCCACGTCGACCGTACGTCGGGCATACGATGGTCTTCCGTGCGCCGTATGCTGCCCTACTCGTATTTAAACAGACACCATATCCAATGGATACAATAATTTTGTTACTATTATTATGGGAATTGCCCCGTTCCGTTTGTTTGGGGGCCAGCTATTCAGATTATCCACGCCACATGTGGCTACCAGTAGCGGTAACATCAGTCTGGCCGCAGGGTTGCCGTACGGTCCCCCTGCGGTCGCCTTGCGGGCGCCTTGCGTCTGCCTTGGTATTTGTCAAAAACCTACAGCCACCGCAGGGACGCCCCAAGGCGACCGTGCGTCATCACCCCAAAGGCTGTACGGCAGCCGCAGATTTTTTGTCTCCACAAATTAAAAATACGCCGTGCGGTGGCCGTGGCAAATGTGACTGCTAAAGTATGTGACCGTAGAAATGCTACGGCGGCCCTATACTTGAAATTCGCCGTAGAAATATTTTGACCGTACGGCCGCCGTGGCATTTGTGACTGAGCCATTACTGTAAGCAAAAATGTCAGCGTTCATTTTCTCTTTGGGCAAAATATGGGAATGTAAGTATTCACCACATAATCTGCATCTCATCAAGATATGCATGTACATGTTACATACTTATTCGAGGCATGGATCAAATTCCATGTTCATGACAGGTCAAATCTCTTAAAACAAGGATCAAGTGCCAATCATGGACATAGGCGTGTACTTAATATACTTTACTAAGTATGCCAACATTGCATATTAGGCGTCGATTTCTTCTCGCCATTGGGGTGGGGGGGGGGGGGATGATACGTAATTTTGACCATTTTGGGCGATGGAGCGAAACGACACCCCAGCAGCGTACCCGGGATTTTATTACTATGGTTAGGGAGCCCCACAAGCTTTTGGATTTAGCTGTTTAGAAATTGGACGATTATTAAGTGCACATTACAAGCATCATGTTATGAGGAGGGCTTTGGAACTTTAGCCTGATAGATACATCATTACACGCATCTTCATGGAACCCTGAATAGAAGCAGTCAAGGATACACACATTGGCAAGCTTATTGGGGTCCAGGGGGCGGAGCCTCCGGAAGCTTTGGGATTTGTAATATCCAGAATAGAGATGTAGTCCATATGTAATTATACAAATGTATTTATGTAAATGTATAGTTAGTTAGCGTTTGGATTTAGCTGTTTAGAAATTGGAAGAGTATCAAGTGCACATTGCAAGCATCATGTTATGAGGAGGGCTTTGTCCAGGTGTGGATGCAAGTTGTGAAGCTTACTCGGAGTCCAGGGGGTGGAGCCCCCGGAATATTTGGGATAAGTATTATACAGAAAAAAAAATGATATCTATGTAAATAGGAAATACAGTTAACTATCGTATGGTTAGTTATAGGCCTATAGTTAGCTCAATTTTAGTGGGCATAAAGAGTAGTCCTGAATAAAACTATTCAATGATTACAGGGCCGGGACTAGGGCCCCGTTGCAGAAAGAGATAAAATCGATCGTAAGTTACGATTGATCGTAAGTCAGAAAATTTACGCGTTTCAACCAATCAGATTTGCGCATCTAGAACACGTGATATGACTTACGCTTAATTGCAACTTACGATCGATTTTATCTCTTTCTGCAACGGGGCCTAGGTCAAATAACCTTAATGGGCGTTCCAGAGGGCGCAGCCCCGGGAAGATTTTGGATATGGGCAGTTTATCAATGTGCATTAATGTGCAGGAATGATTGCAGTGTGTATCCGTTGACCGGGGTAATAATAATCGTGTAAAGCGCTATGATCCCCACGGGAATAGCGCTATATAAATAACCGTTATTATTATTATTATTATTATCAAAATGTGGTTTAAAGAAGACTATAGTTTCAACTTTCACATAATGAATGAGAGGGGGCAATGCTCCTTTATTTTAATGTTATCATATATTGTTGAACCCCACATATGGGGGGAGTAATAATACAGGCCATCCCCCCACCTGAAATATTGGGGGGATATATCCCCACCACCCCCCCCCCCTCCCCCCCCCCCCCCCCCTCGTGATCGACGCCCATGCAACATTGTAGGTATAGAAACGTCATCAAACTGAAGATGGATCTTACATACACCTTCTTGGATTGGAATGTGTTGCAATTGTGATCATAGGCGCCGGAAGTGGGGGGGGGGGGGGGGGGGGGGGCATGGGGGGCGGCATCCCCCCCCCCCCCCCAATCCAAAAAGTGTGGGGGGGGAGCAAAACGCAATTTTGCCCCCAAAAAGCCCCTCCCCCCCCCTCCCAAATTGATTTAAAAAAGGAATGGAAAAGACAAAATCAAATGTATGTGCTAACGTTCAAAAACTAGTTTATACAACCATTGTCAATTTCGCTGCGCGCTTCGCGCACGAACAGATAATCTCAGTTTGTTGTAAACATCTGATCAGAGCATAGACATTTTTTTTTTTTTTTTTTTACTCGGATTCTAAATTTCTTTCACAGGTATGGCATGAAGTGCACCAAAGTGCACCATTTCAAGTATATAAATGCAAAATTTTCCCCGTGGGAGGGAATACCCCCTCCCAAACCATCCCCCTCTGGCTTAGCCTTTAGTCAAGGCTCTATATGGCTGGGAGTTCGATCCTACATACAAGCTGTGATTGTCCACTTGTACTGTTGTACCCACAACATAGGTGTATTGATTATAGAGTACCGAAGTGTGACGTCAGAGCTATTCATTGCCATGGGTGATGGTTCTAAACAATGTCAGGCAAGCAATAATGAATTGGAGATCTAGCAGTTGCTAAGAAGGCATTCGTCCAGCTCCAACCACTGACATAGGCCAGTATGAAAGGAAAAGTTGTTTAGAACCATTACTATGCCATAACAAAAGCATGTGACGTCACTACTTCGGTACTCTATAGTTGCCATATAGAGCCTTTACTCTTTTGAACGCGGTAATGATATTCATGAGCCGAACGTACAGCATGACTAATTCATGAGATGAGATGACTAACCAATCAGATAGCAAGATACGGTTGGCAAGAACGGTAGTGTATTCCATCATGAATAAAAGGGTTCATTTTCTAGCAAACTTTAATTTTAGCAACAAAATAGGTACAAACAAAATTAATACCAATAGTTTAGTAATATTCTTTTAAGTCAATAGGTACATTTGTGTATACAATTTTTAGATCGATCAAACAGTCCATATTTTGAAGAAAAAAAATCACTTCAGAATGACAATGTACCCTAAAGTCAAAATGATTGCGTCCACAACCTCTCGCGATCACTCTTGCTTAGCTAGCGTAGTCTTTGGCGGAGACCTTAAATTGACATTCAAGTTGTTTTGAACCCATTGCTGTGTACACTATCGCGTGTAGTTTCATTACATTTGATGTAGAGTGTCTAGAAAAAAGACCATGGCAAGTGAACAGCTGATCTCATGAATCAAAACAGAGAACGTGTTTTTTTCCTGGAACTTGGATCGAAGAGAGGGTATGCATTGTAGTGTATAATAGTTCAACAGCCACAGAGCTAGAATGTAGAGGTAATAATATGTGTTGTTATTGGTACATCAAGTGCGATATCATGGCTTTTGTCAAGCGAATCAGTGTCAATATTAAAACTATGAGGAAAAATGGAGGAGACAAAAACAAAATTAGTAAGAAATGAAGAAAGACCTGAGGCTAAGAGTTAGAAACAAACTGCAACTGTTCGCATATCTTGTGTTTGTGGTAGAGATCTAGTTTTGTTCCGAAATTATACCAGAGTTGATCCACAAACAGCGACCAAACTGAACACAATTACTAAAAGTGAAAAAATCATCGACTTCCATCTCTACACACAAAATATGCGGCATCTGTAAAGCGAGAGTTGAACTGCTTGAGAAAGAAAGAAAACGGTCTTCAACTCGGGGAGTACGAACTGAAACAGTGCATGCGCGATGCATGCGGCCCGAGCTGCGGGCGTTGCGTCAATGACAGTTCCGCTCGTTGGCGTTGCTGCTGCAGCGGTGCAACGATTATGGTCGATACACAGGCATGCAGGTGCATACTCTTGCCAGGAAAATTGCACTTTTGCCATATCCCGTTCAAAATCTGACAAATTCATCCTGCTCCCTCAATAACCGCCTTAACGCTGCAACTTGCAATTCTCTGAACTTCGTAATTTGTAATTTCTTAGCTGCGTATTCTATACTCTTGTCAATACAATTTTCACTCAAGATCGTTGGATTCGCCATCATTATAGCATAGGACACGTCGCGTTTGTATGCATATTCATATACGAATTTGCATACCGGTACCGGTATTGCGCAGAAGTACAATAATGGATGGCGTGGTAGATGAATACCGGTCTAATATAAGGTTTACATGAAAAATAAACAACAACAAATATTCAAAAAGAAAAAAGGCCCTCGCTGCGCTCGGGTCTCGCGCTTCGCGCTCGGTTGGGTGTTCGCTCCGCTCACATAGCGCGGGGGGCATTGACAAAAGGCTACCTCTGGCTCTGCCCAGCTGTCGGTTGCTTCGCTCCCTCGGGATTCATTATTGGCTGTAGGCCATGTTGTTGGATCATACATGCGCCATATGGTTTATGTTGGAACTGTGTATGACACTAAATACAATATTTATGTGTGAGTTTGGGTGCATATTTATTAGTGCGTCAATTATTTATTTTCTTCGAAATAAAATATATCAAATCATAACATGTTTTCTCAGATACAGTTAATCTGAAGCCCGAATTCTCTATCTATGCACCAGATTGCACAATTTCAATTCCAAATGCAAAATCTTTCGTTCAGTGGGAGGGGGATACCCCCTCCCAAACCCTCCCCATCACTCCCTGCCCCAGCGCTTCGCCCCTTCGGGACTCATTGTGGGCTGTGTGTTGTTGGATTATACATAATGTTGTATAATTATGGTTTATGTTGTTGTGCGTGTGTTTTGCGGCACATATTTATTAGTGTCAATTATTTGTTTTTTGCGTGAAAAATATATTAAAACTCTCTGGTCGATCAAATCATATCACGCTTTCCCAAATACAGCCGAATTTCCTTTCTAGGTATGCACCAGATTTCCCAATTTGAAGTCCAAAAATGCAAAAGCTCCCTACCGTGAAGGGGGGACACCCCCCCCCCCTCCCCCACACCCTCCCCCCGCTCAGTCGCTTTGCTCCGTCGCAATGTCTCACACTCACATCTGGCTCAAAGTTGGCAACCCAGAATGAAGCTGGGCATGAGCCCCTAAACACAAAAATTGTGAGCCCCCTTGGGGTTTCGCCCCCACCCCCATCAAAAAAACTGTCTGCTTGTGATACATGTAAATTATTGTAATGCACATACGTTAGGAAGTTATCATCAAAACCCTTACCAGGCGGGGGGGGGGGGGGGGTGGGATCCTCCCCCCTCGACTTTTCGCGTGATGATTCCGTGCCGCGCGCAGGTATTGCCGCGCAACTTCATGAGTTTTTTTGTAAGTGCCAAATTTGCGATGACCGGATGTACCGTTTTAAAGTCACGTGACCTTTTGTAAGTGAACGTCGGCACTCAAATCGCTAATTGTGTGATGTGTGTACAAATACTATGGAAATTGAATTTTTCCTAGAATACACAAAACCTTCATTATTGTTTATTCTAATCATTGCAATCAAAAGAAATAGTGTCAGTTTCCCTGATTATTTGAAGTTGTACAGTTGTAAATCATAAGTAATGTTGTAAATGCTTTTGAAAAGCTTACAACATGAGTTTTTAATTTTAAAACATACCTCCACATATCCAAACATGTCCATTTGCGAATCTCAATCAACTTAAAAGTAACACTCAATAGAAAAAAATAATGATTTTGGTTTATTTCGAATGTTTATGTTTTATACCCAATTACTAAATGTGCTTAATATGGAACTTGAATCCATTAAAATTTTCTATTTTATTTCCATTTTCTTATATTTCAGCAATTACTCCTTGTGATTACAATTGTACCTCCTTCTATGTTGAAGATTGTACTGTAATTGAAGTCGGTGGTGTTCCTGCGGCTAACTGTACTTGCATGCCTGGATATGGAGGGGCAAATTGTGATCAAGGTAAGAAAGTTTCAGCTGTATTTTTCACTCTCCTCAAGCGAACAGTTTTCAGTGTTCATGTTTTCCCCCAGTGGCATAGCCAGGAATAACCAGTAACCAGGGTGGGGGAGGGGGGGGGGGGGGGGTGCGTAATCACAAGATGTTATTAATAGGCAGTTAAAGGTACACTTGCATATTGGTACTTTCCGAAATGCCCCTTGACATTATTTAAATCACTGATACATGACAAGTGATAATGATTGACATACCCACTAGCGTAGATCCTTACGTAATCTATTGTTTAGCGATGAAAAGGTTTCAATTACAGATCTTTGCCAGTGGATGTAGCTCGAACCGATCATGCGCGGTTATCAATCCAATGGGCAAATGAGCATGCGAAAAAGCTAAAAAGTGATTTACTTTAATAGCGAGGGACAAAACTCGTGCCAGTTACAACTGTAACATGTATTAACTGTGTGCCTGGCACGGTTGTCTAAAGTTGACTAAAGGTTGACTAAAGTCGGGCCACGAGTACGGCTAAACAAAACATGGATATGGAATTAAATGATATACTAAAATGATAATCAGAATTAAAACCATGTGCAGATTCACTCAATAACTTGGATGCTGCTCTTACAATACAAACATTAACATTATCAGCAATTTCATGGTCTGGAACATGAAACAAGTTGATGTGCATTAAATGGTTTTATTTTTTTACCAAATTCAAAGTGATTTTTTTTCTTTGAAATCATTTGTTTTCAAATATCGTTTGTACCAATTTGTCTTCCTTTTACTTACACCCTTTATTTCTCACACTTATCTGGATCATAATATTGAGAAGGCCATTCAGCATTACTTAGTTTATGTCAAAATATAGCAATACTTTCATGAGTTATTACACGGCGTTTAAAAAAAATGATCAAACATGTTAGTATCATTTAGTTTCAAAGATAAAGTTGTATAAAAAATCAGGCAGACAATCACTCACATCCGAATTAGAAGTTAATCGTCCTCGTTATGTGTTAGAACATTGACTTTTTGAGTTTAATGCAGTGGACCATTTGATTGGCCCTCGATCTAGAGTCACAGTAACACTCTGGTGGGCTATTTGTTAACATTTGCACCATATATATACAAACAATAAAATAAAAAAGAGAACATACTAAAGCATGCTGTTTCTCCAGCGGCTATCGACTGACATACAGCTCATCCTGGCATCCACACGGGACGTAATGAACATACAACAACTTGCCGATCTAGCTGACAAGATAGTGGAAACCAGCACGCGCGGGATACACGGCATCACACGGTCGCTGCACTGTCACCAGCTCCAGCCGGTGTCGGCGCACAATCTATCTGGGCGGATAGCCTGTCCGGGCCGCAGGATATGCTAGCATATATTGACGGATTCGTCAGCTTGTGCTAGGATGAGCTGTCTTGGGGCGTATTATTCTGTATAACGTTGGCCCGTCGAAGCATAATCAGTCTGTCGGATACTGTGTCCCCATTCGGTTTATGTATAACACATTTCGCTGATCTTCGGACGGTTTAATTCAATAGGAACAAAGAATTGGGGAGCGGGGAAAAGGAGGAGAGCATAGTAGTGTTTTCTGGATGGCTAGGGGTAGCCAAAGGGGGGGGGGGGGGTGCGGGATAAGGGGATATAACGGAGTACCTCCTGGGTTTGAGGGGGTTTGGACTTCTTTTGGAAGGGGAGAAGGAGCTACGGCATAACAATGTTTTATGGATGGCTAGGGGTAGCCAAGGGAGGGGGGTGCGGGTTAAGGGGATATAACGGAGTATATATTACCTCCTTGGTTTGAGGGGGTTTAATTAAATATGAACAAAGAGTGGGACTACTGTGGGGAGGGGAGAAAGGGGGAGAGCATAGTAAAGTTTTCTTGATGGTTAGTGGTAGCCAAGGGGCGTGGGGGGAATATTTGTTATTTATATAAAATGTATACTGACGCAGGAGCAAGGAATGGATAAGACTGCTTTGCTTGGAGTCGAAGTAGCAAGTGTGCTTTATTCAGAACTTATCTAACTACAGAACACATGGTACGCTATACAGCATGGCGATTACATAATACAACCTGTTGTGATGGTCAAAGGTGATACTTATGGAAGGGTGCATGTTGGGGGGTAACGATCTGATCACGGGATTGGCAGATGTTGGGGATTATAGAGGAATGCAGGAAATGAGAGTGATCGTGGGAACAGAGATGACTAGAAATGGTGATGGAAGAAATGATGCAATTACTATACAATCAGATTTATATAATATTCATATTTACAAACACAATAGATATAAAGAAGTGTAGGCCTACCTCCTTGGTTTGAGGGGGTTTAATTAGAATAATATGAACAGAGAATAGGACTGCTATTTAATTAAACCCCCTCAACCGCAGAGGTAATATATACTCCTTTATATCCCATAACCAGCAACCCCCTCCCCCCCCCCCCTGGCTACCCCTTGGCTACCCATAGCCGTCCAGAAAACATCACTATGCACTCCCCCTTTCTCCCCTCCCCATTGTAGTCCCATTCTTTGTTCATATTATTATATTTAATGAAACCCCCTTATAAACCCAGGAGGTAATATAATGTATATACTCCGTTATATCCCATTATCCCGCACCACCCCCCCCCCCCCCCCCCCCCCCCTTGGCTACCCCTGGCCATCCAGAAAACATTGCTATGCTCTTCCCATTTCTCCCTCCCAATAGTAGTCACATTCTTTGTTCATATTTAATTTAACCCCCTCAAACCGAGGAGGTAATATATACTCCTTTATATCCCCTTAACTACCACCACCCCCCCCCCCCCCCCCCCTTGGCTATCCCTAGCCATCCATAAACATTACTATGCTCTCCCCCTTTCTCCCCTCCCCATAAAAGTCCCATTCTTTGTTCATATTTAATCAAACCACCTCAAACCGAGGAGGTAATATATATACTCCTTTATATCAGTATGAGGGCAGTCTGTACTAGTATAGCTTGTCTCTAGGAGCAGTATATCCGTCCGACAGCATATCCTAGCACAAGCTGAAAAATCCGTCAGGATATGCTAGAATATCCTGCGGCCCGGACAGGCTATCCGCCCAGACAGATTGTGCGCCGACAACGGCATGCATTCTCCCACTATGTCGGCGGATCGAGCTGAAGCAGTTGCAGGTGCAAATGGCCCAGCTCACGACACAAGTAAGCACCATGGCCTCATGATGACCCGTGGCCGGAGCAACAGCTGCAGACGCCGGGAGCAGCGACCGCCAGCACCATCCCCACGCCGAAATGGTGAATGCTGGTACCATTGCAAATATTGTGGTGACCAAGCGAACAAATGTACCCCTCCTTGCACCTTCTCCGGCAACCAGACCCAAGCCCAGGGAAACGACCAAGCCAGCGACTAATGGTGACAAGTCAGCCTGGCACCCCTCACACTAGTTGCCTATTTTACGTCACAGACAAGACAACTGGCATGCGGTTCCTCGTCGACACTGGCGCAGAAGTAAGTGTGATTCCCCTAACAAGGGCAGTTAATTTACACCCTTCTTCCAAATTCCATTTACAAGCAGTCAATCGTTCAAGGATTTCTACTTATGGGGAACGATCCATATACTTCAGATGCTACCATCTTGTGTGACAAGACCACTAGCAACCCGCGCCCGTGTGTGCCAAAGGATTTTCGAAAAGCTGTGTTTGATGCCCTACACATCCGGGCATCAATGCTACCCAACGCCTCATTACTAAGCGTTTTGTTTGGCCTGGGATAAACAAAGATGTGCGATTGTGGGCAAAACCATGCATCCAATGTCAACGCTGCAAAGTGCACCGCCATATCAAGACACCGATCGGGACATTTGCAACACCAGATGCTCGTTTGGATCATGTCCATATCGACATTGTCGGACCCCTTCCTTCACCGGGTGGGCATTCATACCTCCTCACTTGCATTGACCGTTTCACACGATGGCCTGAATCAATCCACATTCCAGATATCACAGCTGAGACAGTAGCTCACGCCTTTGTTTCACGATGGGTAGCCATGTGTACCGCCCCATCCACCATCACCACGGACAGGGGACTACAGTTCGAATCTTCCATTTTTCGTGCTCTCACTCAACTTTTGGGCAGTACACGCATTCGTACCACATCGTACCATACTACTTCAAATGGCCTGGTCGAACGTCTCCATCGCCAACTCAAGGCCTCACTCAAAGTCCATGCTACACAACAGTGGACAGTTAAATCTCACCTGGGCTGCTGTGCTGCTGAACTGGTTTTTGGTACTACCCTTCGCTTGCCAGGGCAGTTTGTTTCACCCACATTATTCAGATGACGACCCTTGCAACTACACAGACTGCGGCAAAACATGCGGCAACTTTAGTCCCCATATGATGGCCCCCTTCAAAATCATCCGACGAGCTGACATGTTTTTCATCGTTAATTTGAATGGAAGACATGACAGTGTTAGCATTGACATACTCAGGCCAACGTACATCAAGCGCCATAAACATGTTTCGACCGTGTCTCCCTCTCCTGACCCCGCCCACGTACCCACTGCAACCCCTACCAGCCACGCCCGGGACGCTACTTCTCCGTCATGTCCTGTCTCTGCATACCCAACACAACTCAACACCAGGCAGACACGCTCAGGGAGAAAAGTTCCCACAACATTTCCCACAACGTTTAGTTCAAGTATGGGGCAAATGCTGATATTATTTGGATTCGTATTATTTTGAACCATTTTGGACAAATGTTCTGGGAGGAGGCTAACGTTTATAGTGCCTCATCCAACACTTGATGTGGACTTTAATATCTTGGGAGAGAGACTTTGGAGCTGTCCTCCAGACTGTGAGTAACAACTTCATCACTGTCTATGATGATGGGCTAAATGACACTTTTATTGACCATTTATGATATTTATGGTGGTTAGTCTAGGCTCTAATGAGCACAGTGTCCTTTATAACATTATAACATAAACACTTTTCTATCAGTTTTGCCATTTGTATGTGTCATGGGTGGTCACCACTTTTTGGTAGAAAAGTCAAGTTTGACCAATCACAGTCCATAATTGAATGTCCATCTTTATAGCTCCACCACATCTTTATCATTTATTTTGGGGGCTTGAAAAGGCATCAACATTTTCTGGCACACTCTGCTACTACATCTCAACAAGAGGATATTATAGTTTTTGCCCAACTTAATTGTATTAACCAACACATGCTCCATAACATTGCAAACTGTACGACTAACATGTGTAACTCAACAATGCTCATAAAGACTAGACAATTACAAACAACTATGTAAACAGCCTGTAATCAGTTACAAATGGGCGTCATAAACCCAAGAAATTGCTCTCTAAAAACTCATTGTTTCCCACCATTTTTAATAACAAATTTTGCATGTGATGGTTTGTAAACATAAAGATTCAATAGAGAGATCATCAATATTATGCATTTCATTTTTAAGTGTCGGCATTTCATAAACTTTGCAGCTTACATGGAATAAACCTGGCCCCAAACCGATTTGATCAAATTAAGTTCATTCTGTCATTTAAATTGTATACTTTTCCAAATAATGACACTAATTATTTGTGATAGTTTGATACTGTATATAGTTGTATGATTGTATGCTCATTTAACTTTTTAATTTTGCTTAATCTACATTTCTCCCACTTTCTGTTTTCCCACAGGACTCTAATCGGCAGCCAGCTGCATTAGTTTCATAACACTTATTTATTTGTGATGTTTTAATTATTTTCATATATTGTTTATATGTATGGTACTTCTTTGATCATGCCTCATTCTATCTCTCTATGACCATGATGACCCACACTCCAACCCCTTGCTCCTTGTTACATAACATCCTCTTTGTGTGTATTTTCTCCAATCCCAGCCTAGACTAATTGGCCATTCACAGCCTTTTCATTGTTCCATGTCTCCGCCGCCGTTCTTAGTTGTTAGCATGTGTACCTACTGTATATGTGTATTATGTTGTTTTGGTTGTATAATCGTCACTTTATAGCCTCTGAAGAAGATTCTGCTACGATCGACAATTTAGGCCCTATAGACTCTCATTTTATTACCCGGCATTATTATAGTAGATAAGCAGTTTTCAGCAGTATTTTTGCATCAAAACAAATAAATGTTCAAGTCATATTTTACACTATTTGACTAGTAGTTGAAGTGAATTGAACTATGTAACAGTGACAGCAATAATTTTTGTTTTGTTCATTTCCTTGAGTCGGATCTTTCTATCCTGGGTCCAGAGTTGTTTGAAGTTGAAGTTGCCCCTTTTTATTTTCCAGAACAGTCGTAATCGCTGCGCTATCAGGCTCTCGTTTATGAAAATTCCGTGATCAGAGGTTTTTAACTTGCTTCATGCCTGGTATACAGTGTCGCGAACCTAACAACCCTTGGTCTCTTGCGTGAAGTAGGCCCAATTCTGAATTCACTGGAGGGAATACGATGAGCGTTGTCATTGTCGGACGTCTTGAGATGGATGATGAGGCCCTGTTCACAGAGAGATTTTACGACACTGGCATTGTTGTCTTGGGATTATTTGAGGCATTTTTTACGCGAGTAGTGCTCAGTGCCATCGAGGGAATTCTGGAAAAAGGCTTCTCGAGCTGGGGGTCGTGGTAAGAAGCTTCAAATCTCAGCGATTTCGCGACAATCGAAGCGATCGGTTGCTCGATTTATGTGATCAGCGTCGGCCTGATTGACCTACTAGGTGTTTTACAAAAACGCTGTCAGATATTAGCTAAAAAGGGCCTCCTAGGCGGCATGCAATAAATCGTGGGGTGGAGATGGATCACAGGGATCGTCCTCGCTGGCATTGAGATCCACTGGCGTTGGTTCTGGCTCAATATTCGACCAGGTGCTGGGTGATTTTGAAGAAATGGGTGTTGACCTGCCGTTGTTATTAGAGTTGGGTTTATACCGTAAACATGTATTTCTGGTGACGTCACCATAGGGACATTGAGATGAAACTCCTTTATTTCAGTGCGCGGTATGGCGCACGTTTCGTTCCTTTAAAAAAAAAATTCTGAGCAATGTGGGTGACTTAAAGTTATTGTATCAATAGTTCAGTACCTTATATTCATTTTTATTTAGTTATTCTTGTGTTGCTTTCTATTTCTACGTTAGTAGAAATGGGTAAATCAATCACCATGTCTGACAGAGGAAAATCATGATTCCTCGGCCTGTAGGATGTACGTCCATGCAATAGAACCTGCTTAGTTTGCCACAATTGTAAGGAGGGGGTTGGTGGTAGGAGGGGCTCGACGTTTCGAACAGGTTGACTGTCCGTCGTCAGCCCCCTCCTTACAATAAATATACCGGCGCTGTAGTTCTTATCAGAACTACAAGCTCAGAAAGAATACCAACAGTCCTTTCCAGGACTACCAACAGTCTTTTCTAGGACTACCACAGTCCTTTTTAGGACTATCCTAGAAAGAATACCAACAGTCCTTCTTAGGACTAACCAATCCTCTCCTAATACATGGTGCAACCGCAAACCACACGTATTATTTCAAATTTGACACTCAGTTTGTCATTATCTCACAAACAAAATACATGTAGTTTGTGTAGTGCCCTCAATACCAACACTCCCTTTGTTGTTATTGTATTACAGTTCCTACATGGCAGGAGCCAAAAACTATATTCATAAATATGCTTGCAATAATGCAAACAATATCAGGAGCGTCAAATCTCACAATTCCCACAATGGAATTGTTTGTAAGAACTTTGTTTGTATGTATTTACAGTAATAATGGTGGATTATTGTCCCACGCCCGACCCTTGCGCGTATCGGTCAACGTGCAGAAATGCTCCGAATCATGCAGAAGATTACGAATGCAGTTGTTACGAGGGACAAACGGGACGTCACTGCGACCTCGGTAAGTAAAGTCATACTTTTCAAGGTGAAATTGAGGTGACGGGTGTTGCATAAAGTGTTGTGATTAACCTTTGAACAGTCCGTTCAAGGGGTGTCGATCCTGGGGGGGCAGGGGGGGGGGGGGGCTGTCGCCCCCCCCCCCCCCCCCTCCCCCAATGAAAATATTGGGGGGGGGGGCGAACATATCATTTCGCCCCCCAATAATTCCGAAAATGAGGAAGAAAAAAATCGAGTGATATAATGCCAAAGAGGGGAAAGACATATTTATCAATAATTAATCTTCAAAATAGCCGTTTTTTAGTTTGAAAAGGACTGTAAATCTCTTTTTTGCCGCGCGCTTCTCATATTGCAAGTTTCATTTGGGTTGCAGGAACTCACCTTTTGAAATGTGATGGGCAGCGTAATTTCTCAAACGCACACCTCAAACGAAGTTTATTAAACCCTCATCTATAGATAGCACACCGTCACAGAAAATAAAATAATCTTGGTACATATGCGCTGAACGCAAATCAAATTGGAATATCATGTCCCCCCACATTTGAAAAAGGAGCAGATTGTCCCCCTCCCTTTGTCATTATGTATGTTTGGTTCCATACCTATATACTTCATATTACGTGAAATTTCTGTCTCAGGTGTGCACCAAATCGCACAATTTCACGCCCAAAAATACAAAAGCTCCCTACTGTGGGAGGGGGACACCCCCTCCCACACCCTCCCCCGCTCGGTCGCTTCGCTTCCTCGCAATGTCTCCCCTACACTTTTGAGAAATTGTTGACGCCCTTGCTTAGTTTAATGGGAGCCCAATGCCCTAGACTATATCGATGGCTCTATAGTATACATGATCACGTGGATCACCTATTACACAGAAGGCACACGGTAAAATACTGAAGGGATGACAAAAAAGTACACGGTAATATATTGTTTAGATGTTGTCACCTATCACCTGGGTGACGAGGTACTCAGTAAAGTACCGTCTGAGGGGTTAGGGTTAGGGTTAGGGATAGGATCACTGTACAGATTATCCATCAGATTACAGAAGATGTCATCCCTTCAGTATTTTACCGTGTGCCTTTTTTTTTTACGGTGGTTTACTGTGTGCTTTTTGTGAATCGGGTGCGTGGATCCATCTCATGCAAGGCTCAGTCTTTTCCTCGCTATGCCCTTTAAAAATACGTTATGAGTAGGTTCACTATTTTATACAATTTTAACACCCATGCTAGGAGCAAATGTCTGAAATCTAAAAGCTTCCGGGGGCTCCGCCCCCTGGACCCCCATTATTGTCCCCAAATGTGGGTGCCCCCCAAAGTCAGGTCTTCGAGCCATAAGACACTTTCAATGAGCGCATAACAAAACTTCCGGGCATGCCAATGTGGGGCTTTTAGCTCTCTCAGTGGTCACTCTGGAAATTTTTTCAAATTTCGCCCCCTCAATCTCAAACACGGATCGACACCCCTGCGCTAACTTACACAAATCGGCTATGGGTAGCCGTCACTGCATTCACAATATGTATCAGTCCTTCAGATCATCAGCTGTTTTAGTCTTTGGTTTTAATCAAACTGCGCAAAAGATGCGCGAATTGAGGGATCGAATCAGCCTGGGTAATTCACACCCTTTTTTGTTTTAAATGTCGAAACCTGTGAACCTGAAAAGGGACCCTTTTTTAGTTTTTTGTGCAATCAGTGCAGCTGAAAAACACCCCTTTTTAACGAAAACGGCAACGCCGCCATGATGCTGAAAATGATACCCTTTCGACGTTTTTTTTGGACGCGGGCGCGTAGCCAGTCATGTTGAGAGTGACTTCCCCGGGAGCTAGATCACATTTTAGAAGTTTCAACCCCATTCGTTGGCTAGATTTTGATCACGAAATCCCTAAAGATACCCTTGCAATATGAGCCCGGGGGCTGGCAGTTATTGTCCGAGGACCTCCTGATTTGCCTCATCAGAAAGAAACGCAGATTCAACAAATTTTAGAATGTCATGTGATAATATGTTTCTATTGGCTGAAAATAAAGTATTTTCAGTCTATGTCAAGCTGTAAAAGATTATATTGAACCAGTTATGACAGCAACAGAGTGTTGTTCATCTTTGCCATCACACTTTCTAATTTCAAGTTTCAACCGCTGAATAATCTTTGCCGATTTTATACCCGATCTCCGATATTTTCGTGCAAAGAAATCAAATAAAAGGCAACGGATAGCAAGCATACATTCCATCTAAAGGAAATTCATATACATTCAATTTGATATCCGAGTGATAGTTTATGGAGAAAAAATTACTTTGGATGCCGCCTATTGGGGCCCGTCGGCTAATTGGACGAGACACGGTACACTTCAATGTTCGAAACTCTATCAACGCGCTCTGAAATAAACACTGTAGCCCTGTAGCGTACAAACAAACAAACTTAAATTTCAGATTTCACGTACATCGTCCATCGATATTATATCGATGACATTGTCATGAAAAAAATTGTCGCGTTCTGTATCTTATGTAATTTCGGGTACATCGTCATGAAAACAGACCCTATTTTTAAAATTCCGCGTGCAAGTGAAAACGCGTTCACTTGAGAAAAAGACCCCTTTTCACTCGAAATTGTGAACGAGCATGCGTGTCCACGGCCAATGTGTAGTGAATGCATTTTTATGATTTTAAGTCTCATTTTAACCTCTATTCACATTTCTCTCTCTGTTGATACAGATATCCAGTGTTGGCTTCCGGATGTCTTGCCTGATGGTCTCTCAGTTTCTCCCAATTGTGCGGCACTGATTCCATTTAACAGACGCTGTACTTACTTATGTCCCGATAATTATATACCGGCGTTTTCAGGTTTTGGATGCTATGATCAGGGAAATGTTACTGACCTCCCTGCCTGTATCCGTAAGTAAAAAGAAAAGAGAAATAAAATTGAATGTATTATCCATGCAAAACAAATCTTTGAATAATTGTCAAAATTGCATCAGTGACATAAAGTTAGTCTAGGTTTCATAAAAGTAGTTTTTAAAGGATCTATTACAGAAATACAAATAAATGACAACCATTGTGTATCTGTGTTTAATTTTGTCTAGGCATATTTTCATCTCACTGTGAAAGGACATATATCTGCCTAGTAACAAAATAGACAATTTGAGGGGTCTTTTGATAATCAAGTGAAATGGCATGGTCATCTGTAATATTTTTCTTAATTCCTGGTCTATAGAACTTAAGATCATGATCAAAAGAACTGATGACGGTTAATTGTGCCACTGGAATGTCGAGAGCCCCTTTATCTGCATACTATTAAACGTGGGATTTGCATTGATTTGCAGAGAGTTAACACCTTATACATAAAACATCCACATTATCTAAATGGTTTTACGAGTTATTTAGGTGTCATATAAATACAAGGTTAAATTTATACAAAATTGTATTGACTGCTAAGATGTTGGGCCAATATCTCCATGTTATATCACTGTTAAAGAATGGTTATTAAAGTGGACTTCCATACGATTTCAAGCTTCTAATGATTGAAAGATATTCTAGGTCAATAAACACAATTTTGTACGAAAAATGTATGATTGTGGGTTCTTATAATTGGTTTTGAAATTCTAATGACACAAATTCGCGAGCGAGCTTGTTCTAACCCACAATGCACCAATTTGTGACGTGCGACCCTCACTATGCGCTTATCTATGTTTTTACACTGCAGCGAATGTGGTCCTTTGATTGGACCAATACAATGCTCGATCATGAATTGTTTAGTCCACACTGCGCCACGGACCGTGCCTTTGAATAGACACAAAGTTCTGTAAACGTGGTTATGGAATTTGCTGGCTCAGCATGACCGGCTATAATGAATGACACATGCAGTGATCACAATGCAGTGCCACCGGATTCAAGCCTACTCAAGAAATTGAGCAAAGTGAGGGTGCTACGTAAGGGTCTCATGATTGTGTGCGATACATTTAATTATTTCCTCAGAGTTACCAAAGTGAGTCAAATCCTGAAAATATTCAAGCACATCCCTAGATTTATTTCCAATATACTGTATTTTGTTTTTAAATCGTCCAGAATTCTTAAAAGATTAAGATGTCATTACCATTGTTTACAGAGCTACTGATATGAACATACGTCTTGTCAGTTCTAGTTATGTATACATTTAGACTTGGGTATCACTGCTTGTTAAAATACTCACTGATTTTGAGATAATTTGTTCGGTTTTTACTGTCCACTTGAGGCTGGCATGTAAATATGGAACAGGCCCCGCAACATAAGATTGCATGCGGACTCAACACAAGTTGTTCATGTAATGGCTGATGTTGAATTAGCTACGGCCCCATTTGGTGGAGTATGCAGGCATTATAATTTACAGCTCGATACAGCTCGTTATTCCAAAGGTTTGTTATTCATAAAATAACATTTCGAAGGTTCGTTAATCCGAAAATGAAATAGTGTTCCTTAATCCGAAAATTAAATCGGGTTCCTTATATCGAAGGTTCGTTTATCCGAAAATGAAATCGGCTTAGTTTTAATACTAAAATTAAATCCAGAAATTCGGAATAACGAACCTTAGAAATAACGAACCGCACCAACATTTTCGGACTAGCGAACCTTCGGAATAGCGAACCTATAATGCAACAAATGTTTGGATAAACGAACCATACTCAACTTTCGGAATAAAGAACCCTTAGTTATACGACATTTGCGTGTTCAGAATAACGAACCTTCTGAATAACAAACCGATTAAAATTTTCGCACGAGCGAACCTTCGGAATAACAAACCCGATTTAATTTTCGGACTAACGACCTTCGGAATAATGCAAACATATATTCACATAAACGAACCCTTTTCATATAGATTAGAGTATAGATTAGTTGTATCTTTTTTTCGTTATCAGTGAAACCCGGCAGAAATTATTTGACTAGGACCCTTTTGCAGAAGGAGTTGCATTTGATTGCAAGTTATAAATAAGGGGATAATTGAGTTCTGGTAAAGATAGTACAGTTTTGCTCGAACTGAATTTTAATAAGCAGAACGTACACCATTGCATTACAAATTAATATGTATAACACCAACCTATGCTCAAAAGGAATACAAAATTACAAATGACTAAGTAAAAAGCCTGTTATTATGAAAAAGAGCCGTTATAACTCAAAGGGTGCTATCGGAACAACCCATTGGTTTTAACCATTCTAAATAATATGGTGTGCATGTGATGTTATGTTGAAATAGTGATAGAGAGATTATCAACCACACTATTTAAAAACCACTTTTGTACATTTAAAAGAGGAAGCTTTTAAAAACAAATGTTAACGGCTGGTTCAAAATTGTCGAATAATTATGGGGCCCCACATTTATTAAAGTAGCTTAGCGAAGGTTTAAAAAATGCTTGCAAACCTGAATAATGTAGTATCATTGCAAAAGGGAATGTTACAAATCTTCCTAAATATTCATATTTTGTTTTTCCAAATATTGTCACAGAAAATTAATTATCTGCTATTAAAAGTGATGACATTTGCTGCCCGATTTTCGCCCACGATCAGCCGGTTATCGATGGTATGAATAGTGACGTCAACATGTGTGAATCGAAAGTCGCTGCGCCCCTCCCAAATAGCGCGTACGTACGGGCCCGGCTACGTAATGTGTATGTGTATTGTGCTACTCGAACGCCAATTTTTTCGTCACAATGTCCGATCAAGAGGAGGAACTTCTGCTGAATTTAGACATCGAAATTGATGAAGAGAGCTCCACAACTAGTGACAGTGGTAGTGACAGTGATGGTGATGATGATGGTGGGGAAATAGGAGAGATAGGAGAGATAGAAGGAAGGGGACGAGCCGGAGAAGACGCGGTCGATGGTGCAGCTGCCTCGGTCAGGTCATAGCCTATCAGCATGAACCCCGAGCCCCGGGTGCCGGTGGGGCGGGCGGAAGATGCGGAAGACAGAGATGCTGGTTTGAGGGGTGCGGGCAACTTGGATTTTACCAGGCTAGATCCAGCAAATATAGATAATTGGTAAGTGACAAATGATACTCAAACTGCAGATCTATAAATTATGTTGTTATTTTCATGTATGTGTCATGTGTGGTCATGGTGATTGGTGATTGTCGAACAAAAATCCTAGATTAATTGACATGATTGTGATCAAAACCTGCAAAGACCAAAGACAAAGTCTTGACTCTTGCACACATAGGTACATTACAGTAGTATTGTGTGGAGATCAACCCTCTTCCGCCCACTATCCAAAACATAACCAATTTTTGTCGGCCGATTTCTCCCTAAATTTACCAGCAAATGCAAACAAACTTTCGTTTATGTGATCCCTAAGTCATATACTTTGATAATAATTACCGACTTTGTTGTTTTGAAGATTGCAAAATGTAGAAAAAAAAGGATTATTTCCTGTCTGTTTTCATTACCGATGCATCCTAACACAACGTTCAACTGATGAACGGTACAGTGTATGAATAGGCAGTATAGTAATCTCCCGTGTATTACCATAATTGCGTTCAAATGGTCCACCTGAGTGGACCATATACTTTGTAGATGTGGACTCTTGTAGTTGATATTGAAGTCATATGGCATGTATGGTAATTAATTCATTTTCAATATCATTGTTATGTTACAGCCTTACAGGCTTATTATCTGATAAATGCAAATGATGCGATTGTAAACATTTTGAATTGATTTTGTAGATGTCTACATGCAAACAAACATGCGTTTAATTTTCATTTTTCAGGTGCCGGTGTGGTCATTGTCATATCAAGCCATCATTCACCGTAGGTGAATGTACCTGCTGCCGGGAAATCCCCGAAGTCCGGGCAGAGTGTGATGTGAACAATGTTGATTGTATCACACAGGCCGCAGATTTCCACTCAGCTGTCCTGAACCCAACAACCCTCCTCATTGCATGGTACAATTTTACAGCCACGTGGCGCAGACATGCAAAATCATTTGGGGCGAGAAACAATGAGTAAGTGTTGTGATTTATTCCAAGATCAGTTAGATGATAACATTGTAGACTTAGATTGTTTCTTCATTTATGTTATATGACAAATACTCATATACTTGCAGTTTTGTACCTTGAATTTTGGTAAAATATTGATAAACTTGTAATACGTACATACTTATTCATTTTAAAATTATAATTATGTTTTTTAATTTCAATTGAAATATCAGTATGACTAGAATAGTCTTGCTCTCATATAATAATGATTTATACTACATGTATGTTTTGATGTTCAATGTACACTGATCCTTTCAGCACTGCTGCTGATCAGTTTGAAATTTATACCAAAATAAATAAATAAATAAATTAAAGTTTCTCCTATGTCACCCTTTCCTTTTGGTATACATGTGTGATTTATCAGAATTATTCAAAAGGATTTTCAAATATATATGGATTGAGAGATGTACACTAGAAACAATACTATAGTCACTTTATAAAACTTCAATGTTTCAGATCTGAGAAAAATAAATAAATTTAGGTAGTACTTCATTAATAAGGTTGCACATGAAGTCAGGGCTCGACACTCGCTCTGGCCCAGGGCCAGTGAAATTGTACTTGGGGCCAGCAAAAATGTATAGTAGTCATATTTTGGTGGCCCGATCGGGCAAGCAGATTTTCAACACGACATGACAAAATGAGAAATCTTGTTTTCTTTTATGCTTCATCTATAAATAGCAGGTTTGATTAGGAAAGAGTGATATTTTGAATGATAAACAGTTTACTAACAAAATCAAATTTGGGGGCCAGTAAATTTTCTTTCGGGCCACCAGAAAAGGGGAAGAAATTATTATACTGGCCCGACCAGGCCACTGACAAAAAAGAGTGTGGTACTGTGGAGCCATGTTATAGTGTAACTAACACATCATGCAGGGCTCCTCACTCACCTTTATAGCCAGTGGACCGGTCGGGCCAGGGAAATATTTTTTCCCCCTATTTTGGTGGCCCGAAAGAATATTTACTGGCCCAAAAATTGTATTTCATGAGTAAGCTTTTTACTATTCAAAATATCACTTTTTCCTTATGAAACCTGTGATTACAGATGAAGCATGACATAAGAGAAAACTAGATTTTTTTTGAAATGTTGTCAATGTCGGGTTCAAAATCTGCTTGCCCAATTGGGCCATCATAATATGACTTTTATACATTTTGCTGGCCCCAATTTCACTGGCCCTGGACCAGCGGGCCAGTGCGAGTGTCGAGCCTTGCATCATGCCTAATGTGATGACAAGTTTTGATTTTTGTATTAGCATTTATATTGCAAAATTTGAAGTGATTTTGAAAATAAAAATTTTAAAACATCTATCAAGAAGTCATTCCCATTGTGTTATTTTTGGTGCAAGCAGATATGAATGTGCACAAATCTAAGTAGTCTGACATGCGTGATGAGGTGGTGACACTTCACGTTGGCTATTGATTATTTATGTTCCTTTATTATTTATTTGAAATGCAAACATTTGTCTTGCTCATTATGCAAATTGTACCTTATTTTATGAAAAGCCGCAAATGGGCATCATTTTACACCTCCAGAACGATGAATATATCCTACCCTTGATATCAAAGTGCACTCCCAGATGTATATCTTCATAAACATGCCTTCACATATTGTATGTAATGACTCTTAATCTTAGTTTGAATCACAACTCTTCGTGTGGTGAATGTCGCCCCCCCCCCCCCCCAAAAAAAAAGGCAATTCAAAACTACAATAATATAATGTTTGGGTATCTACTGCTTGTGTAGTAATATCTATTTTTTCTGTTTTCTTTCGTTATTTTCCAAACAGGAAGTATCGGTATGTGGCTTACCGGCAGTTTGTGCGGTGGTGTTGGGGTTACCTTGGTAAAGACATCAGGGTGCAGCTTCCGGCCTGTGTGTTGTCTGCAGTGAAAGACGCCTATCCTGATGGGAGGAATCGCTATACAGGGACGATACTGAGGCCGCTTCAAAATAACTAGGACAATTTGTTTGTAGGCATAAAGATGGACCGTCAACATGTGGGACTTTGTAGTGTATTTTAAGATGTTATTTTACTGTGTAAAATTTAGAGATCTATGATTTTGTACATCTACGGAAGAATCTGAACATTTTAATATTTTGTTTTTCTCTGTAAACGTGCAGGTCACATTATCACAAACATTTCAAGATCAGCACACAAAGGACAACCAGAATAATTTTCTATTTCTTTTTTTGCCAAGTCTAAAATGTATATTGGCATTTCCATGGCAAGTGGACATAAAATGAAAAAAAAACAATTGGCTCTATTTCAAATCCTATTTATTTTTTCTGGATTATTTTTTCACAAAACTTGATCCTATAATTATATCTTTCAGTTCACATGATTTTTTTTAATTCTTGGGTGTCTCCTTCATAGGAGAAATGGAAATCATACACGTAACTCCAGTCCACATATGGGATTACCCTGTGCAAATTTCAGGACAATCTTCATTTTTTTCGATATTTTCTTGCATTTTTATTATTCAAGGCACCAAATTGGATGACTGATAATCACAGTACCTTTCCAGATTAAAATTTCAGACTTTCGAGTGCTCTAAAGTTTTTATTTTTTTAGGAATCAAAACCTCCGGACAAACCGTAACGCGAGTTACTGATTTTTTTAATACTAACTCATAAGGAGACATACAAATGTCAAATTAGCACATAAAATATTTTACTAGGATTAATATTTAGATGGTGCTTTTCACATTTCAATGGTTACTGAAATTTGGCCATGTTTTTTTTTTTGTAACGTGAGTTACCGAACAGGATTCTTCCGCAAAAGTTCCTAACCTAGCAGTCATACTGCCAAACCAAAATCAGACCAAACTTTCACTTTATCGGGCATTGACAAAAGCCCAAACTGGGGTTAGCAGTCATAACAAAAGAGACCGACAATTCTGTTACCACATACAGTCTTGTGTCGGTTTGGCGGATTGACTGCTACATAAAGGTAGCTCTGTCAATCTTTTGTGTTTTTTCTAGTTAGTACACATCTACTTAATCATTGGTGATAACTCTTCTCCCGAACGATATGCAACCAGGAAAGAGATCTATTTACTGGGAAGTTTTGTCAAGTGATTACTCTTTGTAAATAATGCAACCAAGATTTATTTTATTTTTTTATAATAACTTTTTTTATGTCTTACATTGTATAATCTAATTCAGTTTGTATCGTAAGATGACTCATTCATTCATGTTATTTACACCAAATGCTTTTTTGTTTGTAAACCCATTGTTGCTCAAAAGATGTATTAGTCATGTCACATTTTACTTATTACGCACGCCTTGACATGCATGGCTCCGTCGCAGAAAGAGATGCAATCAATTGTAAGTTACAATTAAATAACAAGTCAGACAATTTGCATGTGCTTCCAGAACACATGATCTGACTTGCAATTCGTTGTAACTTACTATCGTATGCATCTCTTTCTGCAACAGGGCCCCAGGGTTTTTTGCACAAAGAGTTGATGATAATGATCCATAGCATCTGTATTGCCCAATTTGTCTGTTTAAATGTTTGCCAAAAATCTAGAAATTTTATGGCTGTTATTAAATATTTACATACCTTTCCAAATTATTTGCTTTTGTGAGATTCCAAACTGGTTTAAAACATAATAAGGGAACACATGTTGACTGGTTGAGATGACAATTGGTGAGGATGATGATGATGAATGTGGTGATGATGATGACGAATGGTATTGACAATTGGTGAGGATGGTGATGAATGGTAATAAGAAATGGGTGCAAACACATCTAACAACATCACATAGTTACCAACAATCTGAATTGTACACATTTTTGTATTTACATTCATGATTTTAATTTAATCTCTTTTTGAACTCCCCGTACAGCGCTTGTCGGAATTATGCTTTCAAATGCCGTTCCTGATTCTTGTGGAATATAATACAAATACAATGTCAGCTGCCATCAATCATGAAAACAGTACATGTAGGCCATATAGTGTAGATAATACATCAATTATAAGTCCTGTTGGGCCCCGTCAATCTAATTTACTGTTCAATATTCTTCATCAATGCAAACTTATTTCTGATCATGGGTCACATGCATCATAATATCACAAAGATTAGTATGGAATATCTTGACAATTCTTTGAAGTTAAAGAGGACCACCGGGCAAATAAGAACACATTACTATATGTTTTGTGATATCAAATAGATACCCAACATTTTACAAAGAGTTGTGTAATTCATAAACAAAGCAATTAATTTCCACCACTTATGGAACCATTACTATTTCCTAGTTCCTGGTTTGCGAGTGCGCCAATGCTATTCGCGCGTACGTTTGTAGGCAATATAATCCCGGGCGATAAGCTTGCTGCACACGCAGTAGTCTACTCAATTCAGACCGCATGAACGCATGCTTTAGAATGGTGTTACGATTTCCAAATTTTTTTTTTCTTTCTTTCTGAAAACCTATTTTGTGAACTTGTTGATGGAATGGAATACTAAAGATGTTACCTTTCTATAATAAAAATATTAGATTTCAGTGGTGGTACCCTTTCATCGTTAAATGGACCCCAAACATACTTGCTCGTCTCTTGACAATGGACCGTGTATAACTAAATTGAAAACTGAGCCGTTTTAAACATTTAGAAATACGCATCATACAAAAACATTGTACATGACATAAACGGGAGATTAACAACACATATAAATATATATTCCGAAAATATAAGAGCGTTGCATGCTGGATAACAGCTAAAATTACATTATACAATGTTCTCTAAAATTACTATAATGAATCATATCCCAGAGGGGGCACTCATGTATCATACCATTCACGAGAGTGCATCGAAACCCTGTCTGTAAATGTCGCATAAAACTAGATGCATATTCGACTGCGCGCAGTCGAAAATGATGTCTCTGCCATTACGCGATTTATTTATATCAAGCCCAAATCAACATGTACACTGAATTTATTCTGTCAACTCAATTTTGATGGTACTCCCTTTTATAAGTGACCTTGACCTTTGACCCCAAAATCTAATCGGATCATTGGCCCCCCAAGATACATACATGTACCAAATTTAGTCAGAATCCGTCAATCTATTCTTGAGATAACGCGATCACGAGCTATTTTTGAATATTTAATGAGCTCTGTGACCTTTGACCTCATGGACATACCTTCTTACTGCAGTGACATTAATACCAAATACCAAATTCAAAGCATTTTGGCATCTCCTGGGCCAAAGACAAAGACCAGACGGATCTTCAACTGTACCATTGTATTATCTTTATATCAATCAAACTGAAACTGACTTACACTAAATCAACCTATTTTCATTGAGCTTGATAGTAATCAATCAATTGCTAATGAGAATTTAAGATGACCAGGTTTTTGGGCATTCACAACCCTGTGACTTTCCAAGTCAAGTAACAGTACCAAGTTGTATTTACTGAGTGTTTCTTATAATGAAATGACTAATTCATACTGAGCTCTGTAACCACATGACCTTATGACCACAATGCGATCACAAGCCATGAGCCTTTTGAACCTTTGAACTTTGACCTCATGACCCCAAAATCTGACCAGTTCATTGGATTACCAAGATACATTCACTTACTAAGTTTGGTCAGAATCCGTCAATCGGTTCTTGAGATAATGCGATCACATGCTATTTTTGCATATATAATGAGTTCTGTGACCTTTGACCTCATGAGAATGTGTATCGACGATGTGCCTCTGCCTGCTGTATTGCCTCATCTCTGTCTGGACGCTGGTACTTTGAGCATAACGCCGGCTTTCCCTGCAGCTCAGGAATGTCAGCACGAAGCTTGTGCTTTCCGGCAACCAGTCGCAGAGTCTCCATCATGAGGACATCCACATACCCTATGGGAGAATTAAAAAATGAAAAAAATATCACATACAGGAATCACATGTAGTACCAAAAAAATACTGATGTATTAAGTTAGTCTTCATATATAACATGAGCCACCTCCATTTTGTAAATAAGTCCTTTTACAGTATTAATTTTTATAAAACAAATGGGTATCATTTCATATTGAAAGATGTGTCCTTCAATAACCCATCAAGGACAGAGTTCCACATATTTGTTGGTTGGTAGTCCTACAAGATACAAAGTTATTTTAAGTGTACAAGAAGAAAGAGCATACATTTCTCTATTTTTAGAGTCCTGCTTCAGTTAATTTTCAAATTATTTGCATTATTGCATAGATTGCTATAATTTAGGAAAATCCATAAATTGTCAATGATTTCACCATTCAAATTTGCAAAATTGCAGCAAAATATTTGTCTGAAATTGTAATTACTGAATATTTTCCACCTATTTTTGTGTCATTGAAAGGTAGGAAAAATTAGAAGTCAATTTGTAGTTGAAAATAATGATCATTTATGCCTTAAAATAGCTCTCATCCTTGATGGGATATCAGGGCCTCGCTGTAGCTGTCATATTGTGAGGTTTCACATGATGTCTTGGTAGCAAATGTATACATGTACTCTCACTGAAGCCTCACATTATAATAAACAAAAATTACCAACCAAAATATCCATGTGTCACTTACCAAATGTGCATGCTGTTAGCACCTTGCTTACAGTCTGCCGCCCTTCCTTGGCCTTTTGGTAGGTGACGTGGTACATCGGTGTCCCGTCACTCTTGGTTGCCTGTGCCCGGTCCCCATTCTCGCTCCAGTGAAGAGCTGCAAGAAGGAGTCTGCAAAGAAAAATGTTACTTGAAGTTAACCTTTTGAGAAATAAAGCAGTTAATTGTTTGATATTAATCAGACAGTCACAAAATCTGACGATAGAATATTCCAAGGCATAGATGATCAAATTATAATATAACCTACCCTGCCTAAACAATACAAATTATAATCCTCATTTATATTATTATGATTCTAAATCAATTTCTTATGAGTATTCTTATTACTATTGGTAGAAGTATTCTCAGAAGTATTCTCATCATTATTACCATCATTATAATCTTTTCTTTCAGTAGTAGTAGTATAATAAGTAAATTTGTTGATTCTTCATTTTTGATCTTAAAGTATCTCCTCACCTGCACTTCATACCCGCATAAGAATATGCGAGCATCTTTGGGCACCAGTACAGCAGAACGCTGTGAAACGCCTCCACTGCGCTGGTCTGTGCCAAGGGAGACATCTTCTTGAGGTCATTCAACAGGCGGGTCTTTGTCAGCACCTCAGAGACCTTCTCAAACACCTTTGTTCCTGTAGTTATGAAAAATAAATAAACAGGAGACAATGCAAAATCAATTCCAACTTGTATCAATGACATATGAACAACGATATGAACCTTTCCTTCTGTTCTTTTTATATTCAAAATATCATTATAATGTAGCATCTAAATCATTGAAATTAACCACGGGCGTCGATCTGTCATTGATACCCATTGATCAGGGGGGGATGATTCATTCATCCATCCCCCCTGATGAATGGGTATTACGTAAGTATCGACGCCCATGCAATCAACCCACATCAATGTGAAGGTTTACATGTTTTAACATGTACATGTACTAGGAGTATTCTGACATGACTTACCCTCTCTCATCCATTCGCGCTGAGGGTAATCAGCAGGGTGCTCGCATCTCGGGAAAATGTCCCCATGCTCGTGGATGTTCCTTATGTGATTCATCACAGACTTAAACTTCGCCACCATCAGGTCGCCGTTGCCATCCGGTGTAGATGCAGCACTCCAGTAGACATGATTGACAATGCTCTTCTTCCAGTGTTGTGCTGCATCACAATCTTTCAGCTTGCTGATCGCTGTTACCTTTTTCTTTATCCCTGAAATAAAATTTGTAAAAAATGCACTAGTAAAAAATGTGAAATGACATTAAAAAATAGGGTAGGACATACAAATTGTGTTGATTTCATATACATCATTACTCGATAAGGAATTTTATTCTGAAGTATTAGTAATATAAATGAATAGTTAACAATTAACTGCCCTTCTCATTACAATGATAAAGTGACTTTTGTTATTAGGCAATAAAATGGTTAAGTGATCACGATCAAACAATATTCACAAGTCAAAAGAAGTCTATAGAAGATGGGTGTGGTTAGGTAACTTCAATACAATAAAATGAGTTTGCCTCACCTTTAGCGATGTGCCAAACATCGTAGCGGTGGTCTATCCCTGGATGGTTCTCTCTCACCCACTTCGCCACTCCTGCATGGCGATCTGTTATAAGCGATCCGACCTCCACTCCCATCTCTGATAGCTTTGTCAGCCCTCTGGCTAGCCCCTCTTTCTCCATAGCATTGCTGCTGCTGACCTCATTGCTCTGTAGAAAAGAAACAAATTACATAAAATACATATGTTTTGTTTCAGTTTAACATGTATGCAAGCGTATATGGTTTTACAATTCTTAACAAGACAAGGAAATTTTGTTTTGTAAAATTATGAAAAGCTGCACTACTTAGCTGCACTTAGTTATGATGTCCTGTTATGCGCTAACCCTGACATTTTTAAAAGGTCTTTCTGTCCAAAAAAGTGTAGTGCTTGCATATCAGGTTGGGATGGGGATGGGGTCAAGGTCACTTTAGGTGAAGTAGGTAAAATGAAACAATGAGATCTCAGCTGACAAAGAACATGTATAGCCACACAATAATGTTTCGTTTCATGACTCTAAATACAAACATGTTACTATCTCATCTCGTTACAAATCAGATACTCAGATATGTCTGTACATTAAATCATGATCATTTTCTCACCTGGACGAGCTGAACATCGAGAATCTTCTTCCTCTTCATATCCATCATGCAGTAACTGCCATATTTGGCGCTGTGGCCAGGTGAGTCCGCGCGACCATCACCGCCGATGGTCAGTTTCTCCCCTTCAGGAATGCGGTGCACCAGCTGCCTCTGCTCCCGTTAATGGATATTTCAGCCATTTCTGAACCGATTTTTATACCAAAACTCGGCTATCCCTTTAAATCCACCATGTGACCGTGTGACTAAATGCGTGAATCTGATTGGTTATAACGTGCATGATTTTTGTCTTGCAACTGATTGCGACTTTACAATCAATAGTGACACTTTCTGCAACGTGGCTCTGGACTGACAATATGTATGACCTCTTCAGTACCAGTAAGCCAACAGTCTAGCATTTTGCGTTCCGTCAGCCTTCTGTTTTGGCAATATAAAAAATAAGAACATATTGATCCGTTTAATCATAAACTTAAATGAGTGACCCGAGTGACCCAAGCAAGAAGCTGATTGATCCAAGCCTATTCTACTTGCCCATTCAGGCAAGAACAGTCATAAATTTAGCATTTAGTTTGGCAAAACGGAAAACTGAAAATTGACATGCCTGAAACAAATAAAGCAACATAAAGATATTACAATAACGATGTTTATTGCAGTGAAAAAACAATGAAATGAAATGTATCTCTCCTATTATTATAGATCATATGCACTTCTTGGTTGCAACGTTTTTACACATTTGCAATGTTGCATTCCTCTTTTTTAAATTTGTCCTGATGATATTTATGAATCATGAACATCTCTATTTATTTATTATTTTGGTCAGTTTCTCTGAATGTTTGAAATAATTATTACAAAAAGCTGTATCACTTCGGTGATCCCTCGCATATATCCCCAAGTTGATTTTTATCCTTTGGGTTTATGTCAGGTTTATAATAGCTTCTGACCATTCATGCAATGATAATTAAGGGGTTTCAGGGACGAGCACCGTGCTAGGGTTTTTTTATGCAGCTCAGTCGGAAGAGCGCCGGTCTAGCAATCCGCAGTTCTCGGTTTCGAATCCCGTTGGAATCCCATTTTCTTTGCCTTCTTTTAATCACTCTATTTATATAGGATTCATAAAGGTCCACTCAGATCTTTAAATTGTAGATATTGTAACGTCTTTCTTCCTTTTTTTCTTTCAGAGTTGTACAAAAATGTTACTTGCTCTTTTGGGGAAGCACACTAACCCATTTGAGTGAGAGTGTCGAGCTCTTTGCAAACACAAATTTCAATTTGTAGGCCAATTAAAAAGGCTGTTATGACTTAATATTCATTTAATTTTAAAACATTAGCTTGAAAAGTTCGTAGTAAGAAAAATGTGTTTGAAATGTCATCTTTAGCAAGCAAGAGAGGGAGCCACAACTGTAAGTTACTTTTCACGGCACCTAATACTAAAGCAATGCCTGCAATGCTAGCACTCATTGCAACAAATATATTTCATGTATGATTTGCATCCTTCCCTAATTACACTGTTGCTCATAAAGGTGGAATACTTTTTTTTCCAGATCGAATTGCATTCGTTTTCCTTTTTTTGCGCCTAATGAATAATTTTAGACTAAACATAATGATTATAATGTTTTCAAACTACCAATGTACAATAAACAGTTGCATGCATTTGCATTTATGAATGTAGCCTTTTGTTTTGAGCTTTGAAAGGCAGGACCTTTCATTATTGTCCCCTTTCCCTATCCAAAGCGTATGTCCAACAAGTCATCATTATGTGTAATTACTAAGAGTTGGCTGTAAAATGTTCAACCAATATTGACACAGAGGCTTTCTAGGCCATACTCCGTCCAACGCCACTGACTACACGCCAAATGATGCTTGTGCTCCACGAGGAAGGGTGTCAACAAGCAATGTCCACAAATTCGATGGAACATCGCATGTTAGGGTCTGTAAAATACTCAGACGTCATCGAGATGAGGGTCAATTAAAGCCACGAGAATCTCTTGCATCTCCATAATTGACCACTATGATAGATGATTGCAAATTGCTTAACTTGTGCCGCAGAAACCGGAAATGCTAAAAAGGAGCCATCGACGCCTTTCTCCAAACTGTACATCAGAGATCGCTCTAACATGGTCACCAAGCAAGACAAACTACCAAGTGTCCACTCCAAACCATGTAACCGAGATTTACCGGACGTCCCTAGACTAGGGAGCCCAGAAGATTGCCGCCTGGACATGAGTGATATGTCATCTTAATGAGTACGAGCCATAACATCTTTGACCGAACAGATGGAAGACAAAGAGATCGTCGATTAAGTGGCGAGAAACTCCAAGATTTCTGCATTCACAAAACGACTTGATGTTGTGACGGCCAAACGGTGGTATGGCTCGTTCCCATTAAGATGGCATATCTCTAGTGTCCACGCGGCATTCTTCTTTACTCCTTAGTCCAGGGACGTCCAGTAAATCTTTGTTGCATGGTATGGGGTGGACACCATGTAGTTTTTCATGCTCAGTGACCATGTTAGAGCGATCTTCAATGTACAGTTTGAAGGAAGAGGTTGATTCCATAGTGCTCTCTTAATAGACGGCGAAGGCTCTTTTTTTGCATTTACGGTTTCTATGGCACAGGTTAAGCAATTTCCGGGAATCTAGTGGACGTCTTAGAGATTCCCGTGGCTTTAATTGACCCTCCTCTCGATAACGTCTGAATTTTTTACAGAACGTAACCTGAGATGTTCCAACCAACTAGTGGACATTAATTGTTGACAACCCTTCCTGGTGGAGCACAAGCATTGTTTGGCGTGTAGCCAATGACGTTGGACGAAGTATGGCCTAGAGCCTCTGTGCCAATTCTGGTTAACCATTTTACAGCTAACTCTGAGAAATGACCCAAAACGATGATTTGTTGGACATATGCAGAGGGAAAAGGGCCAATCATCGAAGGTCCTGCCTTTCAAATCTTAAACAAAAAAGGCTAAATTAATTGCGAATTCATGCAACCATTTATTTAACATTTGTAATTTGGAAACATTACATAATCATTGTTTTTAGTCTAAAATGATTCATTCGGCGCAAACAAGAGGAAAAATAATGAAGTTAGATCTAAAAAAAGATATTCCAACTTCATGAGCAACAGTGTACTAGACAGTTTGTGTGCTACAGGCAAGTAGTATGTTTGTAGCGCCGAGGCCCATGCTAACAATTGACATTCACATTTCACTATCGGATACAAGCTCTCTATATTAAAGAGTTATTTGCGTCTCCCAAACCAGTTAGCTACAAATGTTTCCCTTCATGAGTTTTGCACCAGCAGTATTTGAATGATCAGTCACGTTCCGGGGGGGGGGGGGGGGGGGGGGGGCACTCTCATACAAAAGTGCTTCCGACCCCTGTCCATCAACCTCTGAAATGAACGTCGAAACCTTGTGCACCTGAAAAGGAACATTTTTGGTAAATGTTCTTCTCATGAGTGCTGCAAACCAACCCTTTTTAAAGGAAAATGTTGACGCCACCGTATAGCTAAAAAAATACCCTTATCCCTTATGTATACGCAAAACTATTCAAAATCTCACCAAAAAGCGGGTAAATTTGTGCATGTGTTCGCAAACAAACACAAATATGGAATAGAAAATGTCAAAAAGGGTACGCATTTCATTGAAAGGTTTCCGAAATGTGAACAAAATATGGGACCTTTTCGTACAGGATCACAAACTAAATGTTATCTGTGTACCTGAAGTCTTTAAAATGGGGTATTTTAATTGGTAAATGTGTACACTCAATATGCAAAAATAGTGTAATTTTTGTACCAATTTGTACCCATGTTCAATGGGGTAAACTTTGCTGAAAATGTACGTGAAACGCGGCCGCTAATGGGGGTTTATTTTCACATCCGGACGATAATTTGTCCTACCTCAGATACTGAGGTGAAACCACCCGGGTCCAGCAGTAATCAGCTTATAAGAAAATGACCGATTTTCCTATTTACTTCTTTGTCTACGACATTTGTATATTTATGTATCACTATACAGCGGTGTGCCGGATCGAACCAAGCCCATCACCTTCAATCAGACGAGACCATTACTGTATGATAAATAGTACACAACTTCTTGGTGGGAGCTGCTATCAGTGTGAAAACGGATACATCCCAATCGGCGATCGGACAGAGGGAACGTGTGAAGATGATTTCATGTTTCATTATCCGAACTGTTCGTGTAAGTTACTCATCAAATAACACTCCTATTTAGTCTTCTACTGACAATTTTCGCCACTATTAATTACTATGTGTTAGATAATGATGCATACTGTATATTAACTTCATTGGGGTTGAAGCCCTCTCTCTGAAATTAAGGTTTCATAATTATTTGCTTTGCGGTTATTGTGTTTGTTGACTTAATATGCATAACATTTGTTTTGGTCACAAATTGTACGTGGATGTCATAGTCATGATAATGGAAACTGTTCAGATTACATTTTAGGAAGATTTCCTATCCTGGATAACTGGTAACCCTAAATTTGTACCTTGAATAATCAGACGTTCATTAAACCATACACACATTTAGTTTTCCACCTGAGACGTATCAAGACTAGTCATGAACAACACTAGTATTTGCCTTACTTCCAAGCAGTGGCGTACCCATGATTTTTTCAAGGGGGGGGGGGGGAGGGTTGTCAGCCAAAGTTCTGTCAGCAGGGGGAGGGGGGGTGGGTGTCCGTAGAAAGTTTTCCAAGCCGAGGCCGAGTACATTAATAACTTTCGAGGCCGAGACCAAGACAATTGGTTGAGAATCCTGTAAGCGGGGGGTGGGGGGGGGGGGGGGGGAGGTGGTGTCCGCTGACAATTTTCGGAGTCGAGACCTTACATTGTCAACATTTTCGAGGCCGATACCGGGATTCTTCTTCGCAATTTTTCGAGGCCGAGACAATCGGTAATGATGGTCGAGACCGCTAAAATGTGGTCACAAGCAACAAGTTAAAGGGGGGCGGGGGTTCTAACCCCTCAAAACAGTAATTTTGGGGTCAAAGGGGGGGGGGGGGTGCATTTGAATAGCCCATCATCATGGAGCTCGTTATTGCTGTTAATATTAGTTGCATTTATTGCTCACGTACAGCGATTGGAAAACTGTTATAACCAGAACAGGGCCCGGGTTTATTTGTTTTAACACAAATCTATAAGTCACCTGTCCACTGTTTGCTATGAAGTTGTCATTCAAACCTTACAACATTTATGTTATTGCCCTGTGCTGGAACAGTGCAAGTTCAATTAGTTTGACTTGTATAACCATTCTAGCTCTCACTGCCTTTAGTAGTATTGGTTAAATTGTTATGTGTCTCAACCTCCTTTTCTACCTGTTTGTGTATGTGTACATGTGTCTATATAGTCCATGTCATTGCCGCCATTTTGCCTTTGATAATAGCTACAGCCAATGGCGTCGATTTCTTCTCGCCATTGGGGGAGATGATACGTCATTTCGACCATCTCTGGCGACGGAGCGAAGCGACAACCCAGCAACGTGCCCGGATTTCTATGACTGAGGGGGAATTGGGGGTGGGTATGGGTGCCCCCAACAGCTTTTGAATTTAGCTGTTCAGAAATTTTAGAAGATTATCATGTGTACATTGCAAGCATCATGTTATGAGATCGGCTTTGTCCAAGATGAACTTCAGCCTGATAGATACATAGATTACAAGCACCCTGATGGAACCTTGAATAGCATCAGTCAAGGGATACCCACATTTGGGAATCTTATTGGGGGTCCAGGGGGCGGAGCCCCCCGAAGCTTTGGGATTTGTAATATCCAGATATAAAGATGTTGTCTATATGTAAAGTATACAGTTGACTATTCTTTAGTCAGTTAGCTTTTGATTTAGCTGCTTAGAAATTGGAAGATTATTACGTGCACATTGCAAGCATCATGTTACGAGGAGTGCTTTGTCCAAGTATGGATGAACTTTAGCCTGATAGATACATAGATTGCAATCATCCTGATGGAAACCTGAATATGAATAAGTCAAGGGATAGCCACATTGGGAAGCTTTCTGTGGGTCCAGGGGGCGGAGCCCCCGGAAGCTTTGGGATTTGTAATATCCAGAAATAAAGATGTTCTCTATATGTTGACAGGAAATACTAGTGAATAGTTTGCTCAATTTTAGGGAGCGAAGCGCTGACGCCTGGGTCGATGATGGGTCAGAATCGTCTGAAAGTGTGCCAAGAGAGAAGTCCTGAATAAAACTATTCAATGAGTACAGGGCCGGGACTGGGTCAAATGACCTTAATGGGGGTTCCAGGGGGCGCAGCACCCGGAATATTTTGGATTGGGCAGTTTAGCACTATCAAAAAGTGGTTTAAAGAAGACTATAGTAGTAACAACTTTCACATTATGAATGAGAGGGGGCTATCCTTTATTTTAATGTTATTATATATTTGTTAACCCCAAATATTGGGGGGTCCCCCCCCCCCCCCCTCATGATCGACACCCATGGCTGCAGCTCCCCATTGAATACATTAAAACCACTGGCGATTTAACATGTACACATTTGTTTTCAGTAATATTTGTCTTTAACTATATGATTGTTAAAGGGATCTAGGAAAAATTGTCCAAATCTTCAAAATCAATATGAATTATAATGGTTCTTTCATACCTTGTTGTATGGGAATGAACAATAAGCGTTTATCGGGTTCAAACATCCTCTGAGTTAAAAAGATATTTACGTTCAAAATGAACAAATGCTCAACTATCCACTGGGTAGTTGTCGCCTTGTACAAAGTCAATGCAACGAGTAAGCTAATATTACTTTGCATCGTTGCTCATTACTCGGCCATATAAGATCGGATCCATTTACCATGAACATGTATCAGTGCACATATTATAACGTAGCAATGCATATTGTGTCAACCGTTCATTTCATTTTGCACATGTCAAAAAGTTACTAGATCCCTTTTATGATAACTGTGGTATATTGTGTATTATTTATTATTCGTAGTTTTAAGTAGTTAAAATATACATATCACTTAATGCTTTGGCATGCACTGGCAGGGGAGTGTATACCGAGCTTTGGAGACAACTTAATAAGCAACTGCTCTGATGGAACAAGTCATCCTGTGAATACAGTGTGCTCCTTCGATTGTCCAGTGGGCTACGAGATGAATGGCACAACAGTTTCTGTGTGCGGGCCCCCAGGCATGGAGATACCAACATGTAATGGTGAGTATCATCAAGTCACTTACATTGAGGAAGGTGATTGTGATGTGATGGTGATGCATTGTGGTTAATTGGTGATGTTATTTGTGCTAGTGATGATGGTGATGGTTATGAAAGTAAAGATGTTAAAGGTGGTAATGGTATTCATGATGATGGGGATAATGGCGATGTTGATGATGATAATAGGATAACCTCGCTAGTCATAGGGACCGCTATTCATAACGGGTAACTTCCTATACGTGAAGGACCGCTGCCGCCGCTATACATACAACGAGAGGGGGTAACTTTTCATAAAGGCATAAGGACCGTTATTCATAATGTGAGATAAGGACCGTTATTCATAATGTGAGATAAGGACCGCTATTCATAATACGAAATTGGGGTCGCTATTCATATACATGGAGAAGGGATCGACGCTCTCATAATATATATTGGGATCACTACTCATAAGGACCTCTATTCATAATACCAAATGAGGGTCACTATACATAATACGAGACGAGGACCGCTACTCATAATATGATTGAGGGTCGCTAGTCATAATGTGAGAAGAGGGTCGCTATTCAAAATACAGAATGAGGGTCGGTAGTCATAATTCAAGAAGAGGACCGCTACTCATAATTTACGGAATTAGGTTCGCTATTCATATACGAGAAGAAGAAATACTCATAATACATGTATGAAAAGAGAGTGGTTATTCATAATACGGAGTGGGGTTGCTATTCATAATATGAGACGAGGGTTGCTATTCATAATATGATACGAGGGTCGCTATTAATAACACGGAATGAGTGTCGCTATTCATAATACGAGCAGAGGATTGCTGTTTAACGATGGTCGTTATTTATGATACGAACATTAAAAACAAATTATAGTTTGCCCCGATGATGTATATACGTGACCCCCAAACCAAACCCGTCCGAGCATGCTACGCCATTGTGCCGAGATGCGCAGTGTAGTCGAACTGATTATTATTATAATTTTGTTTTTACATGTCATTCATTTGTCTGAGCTATCTTTGAGATTGTATGACAAACAACAAACATGTACAAAATGAATGGGGGAAAAGGGTGTCAGAATAGGGAGTCTGGGGTGTCAGAAATCGGGGGGTCACCTTTTGGAAAGACCCCCCCCCCCCCCCCCCCTCCCCCGCATTCCACTTCAATTACAAAATGCCTACTATTCAAAGTCTCATTCCCTTTATTGATCAGAACTATGAAATATGGATGAGGCTGTACATTATGAAAGAAAACACAGTTTGATAAGCGATCTGAAATGTCTGGTTTAAGATGCTGTTTGCATTCTTGTTACCCCAATTGTCACTGTCTCCGGGACAGCAGCATGTATTTGCACGTACTGTATCGACTACCGTAGAAACCCGTTGTGAAGCACCTATCGATGTCTTGCTGCGGTCTTGTTTTTAAAGAGCGCTCTCAGAGTTCGAAAGGGGGACATTATTCGAAAATTCAAATGATGGTCATGAATAATATAGCCTTCTTGAGAATAATAATAGAGGCGAATCTAATGAAAACGCCTCCTGAAAATAGACAACCAATCTGTTGTTATGTGTATGTGACTGCGTTTGATATGCGGTGTGTACAGGGGATCCCACCCCCCACGAAGCTCCTGTCCCCGTTGTTTGTTAAAATTCAAACATATGAATCAACTCACAGGAACGAACATGAGAAGACAATTTTTAATAAAGGTATAAGGTAATGAAGATACTCACAGTATTTGAATAATGTCTCCCTTTCGGACTCTGAGAGCGCTCTTTAAAAAGAAGACCACAGCAAGAAATCGATAGGTGCTTCACAGCGCCGCGGGTTCCTACGGTATAGTAGATGGTGGCATTAGTTTGTATGCTTACTTGATAAATATCGTGCGATAAATAAATGATGTTGTGAAATGCCCAGGGGCTTTTCAAACTGGTGCATTCAAATATAGTTCAAATCCATAATTCTCCTTTATCCTATTTTCTTCATGTTTTATCCCATTTTAGTGGTAAATTGCACTCTCCCAGAATACACATTGCTTTATGTTGCTAGTGGGAGCTCATCGTGTGCAAGCGGTGCTGAGATCGACTGGCCAGATAAGTGCTTCTTTAGCTGCCCTCAGGGATATCTTCTGAAGGGATTCCCTAGCGTAAGGTGCCTGTCGGATGGGCTCCTTTCCAATGCCTTGCCAAGATGTGAAGGTAAACCATTAATTTTGCTTCAGTATTTCATCATTTCCAAAAAGGCTATCGTCTGAAGGGGTTCTCCAGCGGGCAATCCTGCAATTTAGTAGGCTATATTATTTGTGGTCGCTAACTTCAACCCTAACCTTAACCCTATCCCTAACCCTATAGGTCAGATTTAGTGGTTAAAGGTCAAATTTAGTTGCTATGGTTTAGTGGCTATAAGTTAAATTTATTGGGCAGTATGAAAATTGAAGTTAGCAACCAAAATTCCGCAAAAACAATATAGCCTACTGAAGTGCAGGATCGCCCTCCAGCGTAGCATGCCAGTCAGTTTGGTGTATCCAGTTCGTACCTGGCTTGCCTACATTTATGTGCAGACTATCATTATATTCATTAGCAAAAGGGCTATCGTCTGAAGGGGTTCCTTAATAGCGTAACGTGCCAGTCTGATGGCAGTCAGTTGAATTGCTAACGTGTGTAGGTATACCATCATTATGCTGTGATATTGTGTTCATTCTGAAAAGGCATCATCCTAAGGGATAGTCCCGCGTTTTTTTTTTTTGGGGGGGGGGGGGGCAAGGATCAATGTTTACCTATTTCATGTACTTATTTTTAATTTCCAGAAAAAGGTAACAATGACATATATATGATGACAAATGAAGATATCCCATCGACCAGTGCCTGAGGATTACCAAAGGACTCAAGTCCATGTAAAGGGCTCTCCTCACTATCGATTGGTTACAAACAATACATTTACACATCATATACTAATCACCTTAAACATACATTGATACCGGCCTCGGGAGTAATACTACTTGTACTAAAGAATATACCTCCGAAGGAGGAAGATAAAATAAGGTACTGACGTACACATATACACTTGATATATGAAAGCAAGTACATTTTAACCACCTGATGCATGTGGAAACCTGTAATACCTTATCAGGCATTGTATAACCTTAGATTCACTTCTGGTGTTGTATAACCTACAATCTCGTACACATGTTGACTTCAAGACTTTAATAGCAGTAATCTACTCTGTACTTTTTACAATTTTCAATTAAAAACTCACCTGTATTCTAAGTGTTATTATTTTTGACTATTTGACAAGTATTGTAAACATTGACCAGATATATTTGTATTTATTTAATTATAAATGCCTAGGTTGTATTGTTGTTTAGTTATTGTTTGTGTAATTTCTTGTTTTGTATTTGTAATTATAATGTTTTTTTAAGGGCTTACTATTAACCTATTTAAAAAACAACAAGAAATAAAACATGCTATATATAAATGAGGCTTTTATTATTCTCATTATTATTATCATTAGAAGTAGTAGTTATATTATGATTTGTATTATGATTAGTATTTATGTTTGTATTATTATCATTAGTAGTATTATTATATTGTTTTTACTGTTTCATGTATTTTAATGAACATATTGTACCATATTGTGTAATTTATTACTGTTTCATGTATTGTAATGAACCTATTGTACCATATTGTGTAATTGTACAAGTAGCGACTTTGATGTTCTTGTTTGGTTTGTTTTTATTTCAGCACCGGTACAATGTCGCGTAGACCCATACGTCCATCTTGTTGACATAGGCGCTACTCCATGCGGCTCGGGAACTCTTGTGGATTACGATACGTCTTGCTCCTTCCAGTGTCCCCCGGACTACCTACTGGTGGGCCCAAATACTATAGAATGTCTTCTCGACGGAACATTTACAAATGATTTGCCCCAATGTTTGGGTAAGTAAACACTGTACAAGTATAGCTATTTGGAAGCAATACAAAATTAGAAAATGTACAAAGTTATAGGGGAACTCCGGATCGACTCACATGTGATCGTGGCATCTATTAGCAAGCTATATGCTAGCATTTCCGCTAAAAAGTGTGCTCAATAGGCGTACCGAGGGAGAATAAATACTGTGTTCTGTATTCAAACACACCCCAACTATATGCCAATGAATGAAGATACGTACAACACCTCCAGACCCGCTGGGCTCATTTTACTGGTAGTCTTGGAGTTTTGCTTATCAGAAAGGACAGCTCTGTGCGGTATTTGTTGAATTAATCAATGTTACGTGACTCTGTTAATTATTACTAACAATAGTATCTTTAATTGTGAGCAAATTTGTGAGAGCGATTTAAAGGTGTTTATATTATATGCTGACGTTGATGGTATGATGATGATGGAAACAATAATGATTAAAACGATGATAAAGTAATATTGTCAACGACAGTAACATTCATAATGATAAATATTCATAATTTAATTTACAGCAACCTGCACGATTGAGAATGCATTGGACTCACATATGGTTGACCTATCTAACGGCATCACCTGTGGCCTGGGAGATGTGATTAATGAGACCCAGGTTTGCAGCTTTGGTTGTGAAACAGGGTACGTAATCAGCGGGAGCCCTCAGCTGAGGTGCCGTCGTAACCACACTTTGTCAGATGCGTGGCCAACATGCCAAGGTTTGTAGTCCTTTATTTTCATTACCTTTATTGATATAGAAGCGTAGCATATTTCAAGTCATGGCGAGCCAATTAATAATTGGCTCGTCATGACTTGAATTTGAATCTGTCTTCATTCCCGAAGTCTCTGTGGCCTAGTGGTGAAGGCGTCGCGACGCGTCGGCGTTCCAAGTCGGAGACCCATTTTCGAGTTTTGGTGGAGACAGTTTTTTCGACTCGTGCCTTTTTTATTGGGAGGAGCTAAGGGAGGAACAATAGTTTTGGCTTATTTACATTACTATTGTTCCTTTTCAATCTTGTATGATTATTGTTTGCAATGTGCGATTGCACTGCGTTTTGCCAAAAAGCCATGCATATCATTATAATATCATGGAATATTTATTTGGGGTTTTTAGGCCTGCGTTTTTCTGCCTTAAAGGGGTAGTTCAGTTTTGGTAAAGAGGGTGCTGCACAACACAATTTTTTCGTGAGATAATGAAAAGGCGAGTGTTGAATTTGAAAGAACGTGCAATTTTAATGGCAGAATAAACTTTATTTGGTCAGAATCGGTTCAGAAATGGCTGAAATATCAATAGATATATCCGATCGTATTTATTTGGGCCCCAAATAAATACGATGATTTTTTGAAAAAATGTAAAGATGCTTTACTATTGTCTGTGCATTCATGGAAGGATATCTATTGACGCATGTGAGATAATCTTCCCATTCATTGCCCACTGCGTTGCCAATTTGCTAATTTAATTTGGACGCAGTGCGAGCGCCGCGAGATCGGCCAAGAAAAGTGTACGATCTAAACAATAGCGAACAATGAACGCCACTCTCCCCACGTCCTCCACACGCTCTCCCCACGTCCTCCACACGCTTCCAATTTTATGAATGGGGATTAGGAGCGCAGTGCAAGCGGCGCGAGAGTGTAGCTAGGTGTGACGGCGGTTTTAAAGAAATGTTACATTCTGTATTTTAGCCAGGCGCTCGGCATGTAAAGATTAGAGAAGAGAAGATCCACATTCTCCTTTTGTAACTTTCCCCATGTGAAAAAAGTAGACGCGTGGCCTAAAGCTAATTAATCGCAAATAGGTGTCGGCTAGCTTATGTGCCAAATGTTTCAAGGGAGAACAATTGATATGCCTCATGTCTCCACAATGTTGTATCGTGGGATAACGTGTGTATCTAGCTAATTCGATTTTGGGGTTATACATACCTATTAAGGTTAAAATAAGTTAGTGTATGTTAATTTGGGCTTGAAATACAGATCACACAACAGTGGAGGCATCGTTTTCGAATGCGCCGAGTTGAAGTTCCATCTAGTTACGTAATAACACTTTCCTCTCTACTTTGTTATTTCTTTCTGTACATCAGTAATCTCGTGTTCTCTGTGGGATCTGTCTCCACCGGCTCTCTACCTGAATGATGCCTGCCAGGGGTCTGTTGTGGATTACGACTTGACCTGCCAGATCGGATGCGAGATGGGCTTCATATTTGAAGGGACTGAATACTACACCTGCCAGGCTGATGGAATCCTTAATAGCACTGCAGATTACAGATGTGCACGTATGAACTTCATTACTTTGCAATGTTTTAATAACGCATTTGTAAACAAACCTCAAAGCTTCTTAAATAATTATACAGACACAAACCTGACGCAGTTGGCCACCTGTATGTTCAAAGTAAATATCAAAGAAAATAAATATGATTAAACATGTATATAGGTTACCATTATATAGTATATAGGTGATGGCTGGTTCTCTACCATAGTGAGGGTAGGTGATGGCTGGTTCTCTACCGGAGTGAGGAGATAAGCTCCCTCTACCTCCTAGCTGTCTCTTGTATCACATACAAGTACCCTTTTCACTCCTGTCTTCTTTTCGATGAGATTCTCGCCAGCTAGTCAAGTCCAGCATGCCCGTAAGTAGTTTAGAGGCGCCTGCCCCCAGGAAAGGTCAAGACATCATCGATGTCAACATGTGGGTACATACACACAGATCTCCTTGTTGACGGGAAAGACGTATCCCTACATTTCGGTGTGGGTGCTGACTTGGATCGATGATTTCCTTAAGCTGCTCTTCCTTGGTTTATCCAAGTTCCTTGATCCAAAATTACCATTCGTGTTGGGAGACATAGGTGGTGAAGTCTTTGGAAAAGAGTGGAATGACTGGTTCCCTGTCAGAATGAACACCGAGATGACTACAAAGACACTAGAACATCAGCCAACCAGGGCCAAGCTATGGCTTAAAGCATCCACCAACACGTATTGCCAGCGCAGTGTGAGTAGGCAAGTTACCATCACCAATTATGGAGAAAAACCAGACAAGAGGTCGCAATGCCGAAGACCCGAATCGGCCCTACTCTGCACACAGAGTTCAGAAGAAGGATGCGAAGGTTTCCCGTGGCAGATGGCCAGTTAATGGTGGACCGGATCCAAACCTGCAAGGGAGACCCAGCTCGGAAGAGGGAAGCTGTCGCACCCACAGCACACGCACAGAATTGTACATCTGCACCTATAATGTTAGAACTCTACGCACTGAGGAAAGTCTATATGCTCTACTGGAGGAACTAGACGAAATTAAATGGCACGTAGTCGGCTTAGCAGAAACCCGACGATCATAAAATGCACTCAATTTAAACTGTGGTCATACCTTGTACATTTTAGTAGCAGCCAAAATAAGTCTAAATGGAGTGGGATTTCTTGTCAACAAGACCATAAAAGACAACGTACTGAAGTTCAAAGAGTACTCTGATAGGGTAGCAGTACTGAAACTCCACATCAACAAGAAACACACATTGAGACTAATCCAAGTGTATGCACCAACCACAAGCCATGATGACGAAGTCCTAGAGACCTTCTACGAAGATATAGATCAAGCTTTAAGAGATGACAAATCAACATACACGATCATTATGGGCGATTTCAATGCAAAAGTAGGAGTGAGACAGAACAGGGAGGAGGAAGGTATAGGCCCATATGGAATCGGGGAAAGGAATGATAGATGAGAAAGGCTGCTAGACTTTGTTGCAAACAGGCACCTTATCATCGTAGCTACACTTTTTAAGAAATCTAAGAGTATCTATTGGAGCCCCAATGCAGCAACACATAACCTCATTGATTACATTATAAGTGATAGAAGGGATATACTAATGGATGTAACAACAGTCCCCAAAGTGGACATAGGAAGTGATAACCAATTAGTGAGAGCCAAAGTGAGGCTAGATAAGAAACTTGAAAGGCTGAAGATGCTGAAAAGACCCAGGAAAAGAAGAATATACATAAAGAAGCTGTCAGATCATAAGCAAGAGTTCAGTTTAGAACTGAAGAATCGATTCGCCCCACTACTGGATCTAGTGATGGACCAGCCAGCGAGTGACACATATGACCAATTGGTCCAGGGAACACTAGATATAGCAGAGAAACTAGCTAAGAGTGTACCAACACAGACAACAGTAGACAACGCAGAGAAGAAGGACATCAGAAAGCTGAACGACAGGAAGAAAGTACTCAAACCACACCGACAAGATTCACCTCGACATCAAGTGGAGTACACATAACTCAACAAGACAATACGTAAGAAAAGACGAGAGCTGAAAAGATGGTAAATAGGAAACTGCAAAGAGGAAGACAACTCATGCCCAGCATAAAAGACACCAATGGAACAGAAATAAGTGACAAACATCAGATCAGTGAAATAGTCAGAGATTTGTATAGCTCTCTATACAGTAGTGATCAACCAAATTGGAGAACAGGATAAGAAGGGGCAAGTAGATCAGAGGATGTGTCACCGTTCCTACCAGAAGAAGTCAAACAGGCCCTAAGTAAAATGAAAAAGTGGAAGGCCCCTGGAGAAGACTAATTAACATCAGATATTTTGAGCCTCGGGGATGAAGAGACCATTACAGTAATTACTGCCCTATTTATCAAGATCCTGCATGAGGAAGAAATACCCTCTCAGTGGAATGAGTCTAAAATCATCCTCATATTCAAGAAAGGAGACAAGAGAGATATAAAGAACTAAAGGTTTATCAACTTACTACCTCACCTCTACAAGATATTTACCAGAGTAATTCTTGCCCGCATAGAAAAGCAGCTCAAGAACAACCAACCAAGAGAGCAAGGAGGCTTCAGACCAGGCTTCCGTACTTCAGACCACCTGCATGCACTAAGCCAAATTATTGAAAAGTCAAAGGAATACCAGTTTGACTTATGTTTAGGTTGTGTGGACTATGAAAAAGCCTTCGACAGACTAGACCACCAGTCACTTCTGGCTGCCTTGAAAGAGCAAAACATCGACGAAAAGTATATAAAAATCATAAAAGTAATATACAAAGAGCCTACTGCACGAATTCACTTGAATGACACCATCACCGACTCAATTAAAGTCCTAAGAGGTGTCATACAAGGAGAGCCTATATCACCAAAACTATTCACTGCAGCTCTGGAGGAAGCATTCAGGAATATCGACTGGAGCGACAAATGAATCCTAGTATGGACGGGGAATATCTCACCCATCTCAGATTCGCCGACGATATCCTCATCCTAAGCCACACCCCAGAGGAGCTACAGGAAATGATCCATGATCTTGCAGAGGAAAGTAGCAAAGCAGGCCTCAACATGAACATAAAGAAAACAAAAGTCATGATGAGCAACAACAACAAAAACTCCAAAGTAACTGTGCTGGGAAAAAACTTAGAAACAGTAGAACACTATATATATTTAGGAATGAAAATTGCCTTCAACAATGACACTGGCGAGGAAATAAAGAGAAGAATCCATATGGGTTGGGCAAAGTTTGGCTCACTCAGCTACATCTTTCGAAACTCCACTCTTCCCATCTCCATGAAGAGGCAGGTATTTGACCAGTGTATCGTACCTGCTCTCTCATATGGAGCTGAAACCTGGACAACCACCAAACGTTTGGAGAAAAGACTTAGAGTGACAAAACTCATGTTGGATCGGCTCCGACTGAGCGAATATGACTCTAGCCTGACTGAAAACCAGTCGGATTGGGTCGAGTCGGCTCTGTCTGCGCCGGGCTTAAGGCGGCCATGGTCAATGACATACAAGCGGGGCGAATAGCCTGAAGAATACCAAGCATGTGTGGTGATGATCCTGAGTGGAAAGCGAGATGGGTTTTCCCTAACCACGCTGTATTGTTTTTAAGAGTAAACTATGGCATTACAAACCTTGCAATTTAACACACACGTGTATTACACTGAGGCTGGTAGTTTATCGTTCTGCATTGGCATGATTGAATGGACCGTTTCATGTCTGTGTGCCTGAGGCAATGCCTAGTCTACACGTCCCATTATAACCATAGCTTTAATTGTTCAGCTGAGAAATCCTTACATCTATGGGGTTACCCACTGTAATGGTGTATCTGTATCTGTAATCATGTATGAAGTCTATGTAGATAACAATATCTCGGACAAAACTATTCAATAGCTGTGTCATGTTTTGTATTGTTTTTTCCTCTTAATTATTATTGACAGCGGTTTATTGCGACGTTCCGGAGTACAACGACCAGTTGTTGATTGGGAACTGCTCGACCGGTCAGAGTCTTGGGTATGACACTGTGTGTGAATTCAGTTGTCCGGAGGGCTACCGGCTAGCTGATGATTCTCCCAGCAGCATCTGTCAACAGAGTACTCTCTTTTCAGAACCATTCCCACGATGTGTCAGTAAGTATAATGATAACGAATAAAGACAATATGACCATCACAAACATAAAAAAGGGCTTCAGGGACGAATACTAGCAAAAGGATTTCTAGCTCAATGAGCACTTGTCTGGCAATACAGAGGTCTCAAGATTCTTTGTGGAAATCCTCTTTTCGTTGGTCATATGTGTTTATATGATATATTTCCAGTCAGTTTATTTATGTTTGAAATAGTAAATATTATGATAATTTTTACTTGAGTAGTATAATGTATTAGAAATCAATAGCTGGATAACCTTGCTCTCGTAAGTGCATGGGAATTTTGCCGATTATAAACCTCTCTCTCCCTTCCGTCTCCGTTGCCGATTCCTCTTCTAACTATCTCTTTCCCTCTTCCTCTCCCCTCTCTCTGCCTGCCCCTTTAACTCTCTCCAAACAGACGTAACCTGTCCGGTCCCTGCGTATAGCGACCCACAAACGGGAAACTGTGTGTCTAATTCTGAGGTATTGTACAACACATTGTGCGAGTATAGATGCAACGGTATACAGTACAGACTGGAGGGTGATGCCATGGTTACCTGTCAACAGAACGGCACACTGTCTGGCGCATTCCCGGTCTGCAGAAGTAAGTGCATCAAACATCCAGAACATACGAGTCTACGTCCCAGTTTCCAGTGGCGTATTTATGGAGGATGTGCCTCCCACACCCCCCCCCCCCCCACCCCTCCCAATAATAAATGAAACAAAAATCACAAAGAAACATAACAGGGAAATCTTTAAAAACACTTTAACCCTAATAAGGCCGGGGGGCCATGATACCCCCCCCCCCCCCCTCCCTCCGCAATTTTGTATATGACGCGCCGCTGCTTGGTGACTCTTTTTGTTCGGGTCTTGCGCACATTAAAACAAAAAAAATCGATAATCGGACCTACCGTTACAAAGTCACGTGACCTTTTGTCTATGCATGTCAGCCCCAAAATCGCTCAATTTCGTGATTTGTGTACAAAACATATGGCAATATCAATCTTCGTAAAATGAGGTGTATCATTAGTAATTTGGTGTTGTTTACATTTTATATGTTGGTTTTGGGGTTCAAAATAGTTAAATTATAGTTAGAAATAAAATCAACAACAAAAACAATAAAATACATAAGTTTAAATAAACTTAGAAATACATAAGAAATTAACAAAACAATAGAAAACATAAGGAAGAACCGGGCTCTTCCTATTTTTTTGGTTGTATTATCATTCCAAATGCTCTAAAGAATATATGTAGTAAAAACCAGGGTTTAATTATGAAGAATATATGATTTATGGGTAAAAATATGAATTTCATGACTTATTTGCATAAATTACCATAATATGCAAATTAATGAATTTCTCGAACATTTTAAAAATTAACATTGTATTCTATACACTTCACTTATCATGCGTGCGAATTTTACGGCGATCGGCCGCTCCGCGGCCGAGATCTTAGGTGGGGGGCGGGGGGGCCATAATGCCCCCCCCCCCGGCCTTAGGAAGACCTCAAATAGCCCGGCCTTTTTAGGGTTAAGCACACTATGTGCCCCAATCATTTGTGCGCCCCATATTAGTCTAAGCTGACCACACTAACCAACTACGATTATTCCCCTACACACGATTTCACCTCTATACTTCGGTCGTAAAACCTGCGATCTGACGTCAAACTAGCGAAGTATAACAAACAATTAATTTGATCTAACCTGGCATAGAGTAAAACAAAACAACACCATCTATTTGATTATACAGTCCGTTATTCCGAAGGCTCATTATTCCGAAGGTTTGGTTATTCCGGAGGTTCGTTATTCCGAAGGTTCCTTATTCCGAAGGTTCGTTATTCCGAAGGTTCGTTATTCCGAAGGTTCGTTAATCCGAGAAAAAAAAATCGGGTTCGTTATTCCGAAGGTTCGTTAGTCCTAAACTGAAATAAATACGACATATAGAAAATGTTTTGATTTCAATTAAGCAATGTTGCCTAAGAAAATTAATTTAGTAAATTAGAGCAGTACTGACTTGGGAATGGGGATTAATCGTACTCTAATTGCCGCAGCTGCATGCATGCTGCTACCAATAATATTAATGATCATGATATTTTTAAGGTTTTGCATTTCGAGTAGTCTTCACTGTGTGTGTCAGGCGCGCCAAAAGAAGTGTTTGACTTGGTGGGGGGGGGGGGGGGGGGGGGTGGTGCTTAATTTACGAAAACGGGACCGAGACCAATTTTATCGCGGCCCAGACCACCTGCCGAATTGTTTCTAGACCGAGACAATTGGGGGTTAGGGTGCGTCGCCATTTTTTTCGCGGCCGCGGTGGAGACAAATAAAAAGTGGACTCTACACCGTAAAATAGTGGACTAATGGGGGGGGGGGGGGGGGAGTGAGGTGAGTACGCACCCAACGCAGCAAAAACTTAACCCTCTAAAGCTCAAGGGTAGGCTCATTGAGCCTCCCCCATCCCCCCCTACAACTCGACAGCAACCCAGCTCCCGCTATTTTGTTTTCGGATTAACGAACCCTATTTCATTTTCGGACTAACGAACCTTAGGAATAAACGAACCAGATATTATTTTCGGACTGGCGAACCCTTGGAATAACGAGCCTTCGGAATAACGAAACTTCGGAATAATGCAACAATTGTTCGGATTAACGAACTCTATTTCATTTTCGGATTAACGACACCTCAGGTATACGAAATTTACCTGTTCGGAATAACGAACCTTCGGAATAACGAAGCGCACCCATTAAAACAAACACATCATTATGTTTATTGGCGTACACCTACACAAAATCATCTTATATATTTGTTGTTTGTTGTATTTTCTCATAAATTGTTTTTCATTGAAAGAAGAACAAAACTTTTGTTTATTAACATATTTTGTTTCCCTAGATATAACGTGTCTACTCGACTATGATGAAGAAATGATAGCCGGAAGCTGCATTTCCAACTCTGAAGTGCTGTATAATGATACTTGCAGTTTGGAATGCCGTGAAGGGTACAACCTTGTTAATGGGAGCTCAAGTGTCCTATGTGGACTAGATGGAACCTTTACTGAACCTCCACTCACATGCACAAGTAAGATAGTGATGGTGATCATAGTAAATTGTTAAATGCATGTATGATTATGGTTAAAAAAAATGATGATTATGTAGTTGGTATTGAATAAGAAGATGATGATGATGATGATGAATTTGATGTAGTTGGTATTGAAGATAATGATGATGTAGTTGGTAATGAAGATGATGATGGAGATGAATTTAGTATTGATGGCGATGAAGTTAGTGTTGATGATGAAGTTAGTATTGATGATGAAGTTAGTGTTGATAATGAAGTTAGTGTTGATGATGAAGTTAGTGTTGATGATGAAGTTAGTGTTGATGATGATGATGAAGTCGGTATTGAAAATTATGACTATTGCAATGATTCTATAATATACCTACAGTTGACTACATTAATTGGCCTTGGGTTGAATGGATATTGTTCTGAAGATGGCACAATCAGTTGGAGGCGATTTCGTTTGATTGATGATTTGGTGTTACCCATTTTCTTTTCCTCAATCAGTTTATTCTGTCTCTTTATTCCTTGACAGTTGTAACTTGCGCCGTCCCTGCCTATGATTCAGTTGCTGGGTTAAATGGAACTTGTCTAGCAGGAGGCTCTTTGGAGTGGAGTGATAATTGTACATTCACCTGCGCGGATGGCTACCAGTTTGAGGGTGCCCCCGTGATGACATGTCAGGCCAATGGGAATTTCTCAGAGGAAATTCCGAACTGCATTCGTAAGTTTTCAAACTTATTTATATATCACATGTCAGTAGAATGATCAACAAAATTTGCGTGATGTATATCTTTGTGTATAATTTTGGACAATTGAAAGTAGTAATAATGTTTCAATTGAGTTACGATTTGTATGACAGACTTTGGTGATATATGAAATGCATCTTATTCATTATCATGGCGGTTCTAGTATTACCAGAGAAAGTTGGTTAAATGCCCCATTGGTATGATAAAACAAAGTAGTACTCGTGCCAGGGGTGTTACATTGCAGCAATGCAGAACTACGGGAGTTTATAAGAAATTCACTGTTAGTTTTCATTATCATTATACTATTCTGTAACAGCGTTGTGCAAGGTGGGTTGATATTTGTAAATTAAGCGCACGTCTCGTCTTTCAACGCTGACGGCCTGTTAAAAGAACAACAGGAAAAGCAATATAAAATGAATATGTCTTTTAGAAAGGATTTAAAAGTCTCGAATGATGATGATATACAAACTTGAATAGGGAGATCATTCAAATGTTTTAGGCCAATGTATGAAAAGGAACACACTCCTCAAGAATGCTTTACTCTGGGTACTTATTAGAGGAATTGAGTGTTTGAAGAACAAAGATTTTTAAAGAGTGAAGGTTTGTACATAGTTATTATGGCAGGTATATAACAACTGTATAGCATGTCAACAACATGGCCCATTGGTATGATAAGATGCAGTGGTACTCATACCAATAGTCTCATTGCATGACAGACCTTACAATGTGTTTATACAAAATTCACTGTTACTTATCTTCTTTAAACCTTCACTTTGCAACAGCGTTGTGCAGGGTGAGTTACGTCGGACCGGTCTCCGACGTTTTAGGCAACTGTCCGACAGGAAGTGATGTCACAGATGGCACCCAGTGTCAGTTTAATTGCAGTACAGGCTACATCTTAATCTCAGATCCTGCAGCAACCTGCAACTCTGACCACCTACTTTCCTCTCCTCCTGTTTGTCAGAGTAAGCACTTTTTTACCAACCCAGTTGCTTTAAAGAGCTCATTTTCTTCTGGTTTGTCATAGCAGTTGTTACTAGCAACTTTTTGCTGTACATGTACTACTTTGTTTTGATAGATAATAGCTGTGCATTATACCGTGGGTCTCAGAACAATGTTCCAAGCAGAACATATTTTCTAGGGATAGTTCAGTTTTTGGTATAGAGGGTGCTTCAAGTATGATGTTTTCGTGAGGCAGAACTGCTAGCCGATAAGGCAATCTGAAAGATTCACGGCCGGCTAAGTTCCAGCGGGCCAAACAAGCTGTGCGCCATTCAATCTAATCGACGGCGGATGAAATCCCGCGTAACATCAGTTATTGATCTTGAAATAGAAAATAATGAACATTTCATATTTATTTATTTTAGTTATTTATTTTGTATGTATACATTTCAAACAGATTAGCAGTGCTGAAAGAATCGGTGTACATTGAACATCAAAACATACATAGTATAAATGTGACCTTAAACAGAAAACGACCAATAAGTCGGGAAAACTGATTTTGCTGATTTTCATATAACATTAAATTAGAAGCCATTACCTTTAAAACGCTATATATTTTGTCAAATTTGGACTAAGCAAACCTTTTAAAAGTGAATGCCAAAGATATGGAATATGGCTGAAGCATTTTTTAAATAAGGGAGAAACGGGCCGCTTAAAATGACTTAGTAACATTGTCCAAATCCTCAAAATAAAATGTTGATTGATGATAATTCGGTGTTACCCATTTTCTTTTCCTCAATCAGTTTATTCTGTCTCTTTATTCCTTGACAGTTGTAACTTGCGCCGTCCCTGCCTATGATTCAGTTGCTGGGTTAAATGGAACTTGTCTAGCAGGAGGCTCTTTGGAGTGGAGTGACGATTGTACATTCACCTGCGCGGATGGCTACCAGTTTGAGGGTGCCCCCGTGATGACATGTCAGGCCAATGGGAATTTCTCAGAGGAAATTCCAAACTGCATTCGTAAGTTTTCAAACTTATTTATACAGAGTGTCCCAGAAAAAACGAAACCGGATTTCATGGCAGAAATTTTCTGTCATAATGAATCATTCTTTAATAAGATATACATGTATGAAAAGCTCTGTTCCTCTTCTTTCATTTGATGTACAACTTATGGCACATAATTCACTTATGACTGAATTAAGACAATGGTAAGTGGTGTTACCAAAATTCCATTTGCACGCAGAAATTGCAAGTTTGGGTCAGTTTTTTGGGTGAGTTTTAGGGTAATAAACGTACTTATTTTGAAAAAGGACAAACATTGCATTCAAATTCGTATTTTTATCTTGTATATGACACCTCATGCACAACAAATAAACGACGTATGCCAGAGAACAAGTACAATGAAAACATGCCTGATTTCTGCCCAAATTACACTGTGAAAAAAAGTAGTAAATTTACGTTGGGTATTTTTTTGTTGGGTAATAAATACGTTGGTTACTGTTTTGTTGGGCAATATTTGACCATTAATTAAGCAAAGTTGTACTCTGCCGCTGCCTAAATACAGATGTCCAATTGTTAGGCAATTAATTGCCCTGCTGAGTGGTAAACTACGTACGATCGTGTCAATGTGAAAAAAGAGTAAATTTACGTTGGTAATTTTTTAGTTGGGTAATATGTACGTTGGTAACTGTTTTGTTGGGCATTATTTGACCAATACTTAAGCAAATTTTTACTCTGCCGTTGCCCAAATACAGATGTCCAATTGTTGGGCAAGTAATTGCCCTGCTAATTGGTAAACAGTACGTGCGTGCCACTGTGAAAAATAGAGTAAATTTACGTTGGTAATTTTTTTGTTGGGTAATATATTACGTTGGTAATTGTTTTGTTGGGCATTATTTGACCAATACTTAAAGGGAAAGTTGAGTTTTGGTAGAGAGGGCGCTAGACTACTTAATTGGTTTGTGAGGTAATGAAAAACTGAGTGTAAAATTTGAAAGAGCATAATATTTAAACAATAAAATCATCTTTGTTTGATCAAAATCGGTTCAGAAACGGCTGAAATATCCATAAATATAACAATTTGTAATAAACCCGGGGCCCCGGGTTTATTAGAGAATTTTGAACCAGCCGTTCAAAATTCAAAAAAATGCTTCCTCTTTTCAAAAAAGTTACAAAATAGGTATTTAAATAGTTGTTGGTTATTTCTCTATCTAATCACTATTTCAACAAAGCATCACATGCACAATATTTTATTAAAAATGGTTGAAACCGATTAGTGTTTAGAGAGCGCCCTCTTACGTTTTAACGGCTCTTTTTGAATGATAACATGATCTTTACTACGTCATTTGTAATTTTGTGTTCCTTTCTAGTTATAACTATTAGTTTGTAATGTAATGATGCAGGTTTTGGTTACTAAAATTCAGTTTCACTAAAACTGTACTCTCCTTACCAGAACTCAACTATCCCTTTAAGCAAATTTTTACTCTGCCGTTGCCCAAATACAGATGTCCAATTGTTGGGCAAGTAATTGCCCTGCCGAGTGGTAAACTGTATATGTGTGTGCCACTGTGGAAACAAAAGAGTAAATTTACGGTGGTAATTTTTTTGTTGGGTAATACATACGTTGGTAACTGTTTTGTTGTTTGGGCATTATTTGACCAATACTTGAGCAAATTTTTACTCTGCTGCTGCCAAAAACAGATGTCCAATTGTTGGGCAAGTAATTGCCCTACTGAGTGGTAATCTGTATACGTGCGTGCCACTGTGATTTCAACAAAAAATCACAAAATATGAACAAATATTAATTTTGAAGTAAAATTCTTTCGTTATTCATGTGTCAATCGTTAGTGTTTTATGTTAGACTTATTATGACAAACTTCGCATCACATGTTAACCTTGTTATACCATTGGTTTTCTGTTGAATTTGACTTGATTTGTTTTCATAACCACTTTTTATGTATACTACACAATGTGAAATATATACGCGACATGCTGTGTGCGTATTATGAATTCATTCCTAACCTGGCACAGCCAGATTGCACTTAGGAAGTCTAAATAGACTAGTTGTGTGTGATTATGCCACATGATTTGGACCACATGTCTCATACGTCTGAATTGCAAACTAGTTTCAATTGGGAATACCAATTTGGAATTTTCAATTGGTAATTTTCAATTGGTAATTTCAATTGGTAATTTCAATTGGTTTTTCGTCCTGGGCAGTCAGATAATTACCATTTGTTGTTTAAAGCATCTGAAAAACGCCCAACAAATTGTATTGATTGCAGAGAGGTATCATAATAACTCAACAACTTAGTAAAATTATGTCATTTTCTGGATAATTATTATAGGTCTTGCCCAAATACTGGGTAAATTACTTTGTTAAAAAGTTGGGCACACTAATGTCCCCAAAACTGAGTTCAAAATATTACCAAACAGTTGGGCACATTAATGTCCCAACAACGTTGGTTAAAATATTGCCCAGTAGTTGTTGAGGTTGACTATGCTTCCAACGTTGGGTAAAATATTGGGTAAATATTCGTAATTACCCAACAGTTGGGCACATTAATGTCCCAACAACGTTGGTTAAAATATTGCCCAGTAGTTGTTGAGGTTGACTATGCTTCCAACGTTGGGTAAAATGTTGGGTAAATATTCGTAATTACCCAACAGTTGGGCACATTAATGTCCCAACAACGTTGGATAAAATATTGCCCAGTAGTTGTTGAGGTTGACTATGCTTCCAACGTTGGGTAAAATGTTGGGTAAATATTTACCCTTTTTTTCACAGTGTAGAAGATAGTTGAGTATTAAAGAAGTCGCTCAGCTTTCCTGACTTAGCAGATGACAATGGACTTGATGCATGAGTGAATGTACACAAACATGGGGATCAGGGAAAACATGGGAAACATGCTAGATCAGGAAAGTTACTCATTTTGGGCTGAAATCAAGCATGTTTTCATTGTACTCGTTCTCTGGTATAAATCATTTATTTTTTAATCATGACGTGTCATATAAAAGAAAAGAATATGAATTTGTATGCGGTGTTTGTCCTTTTTCAAAATAAGTACGTTTAGATATTGCATGTCAGTATAAATATCAATAACATTGTTGGGTATGTACCTTTATGTGTATTTGGACAATTGACAGCAACATTGAAATAATTTCCTATAATGAAAATAATAGATAACACCTGTTTAGCACTTTCAAAACTTTGAACTATGTATCATTATGACCCTGGCTGTAGCCGAGCTGTATCAAGGCGCATTAAGTATTTCAAAGAATAAATAAATGCAAAGTACTGATTTACCACTCCTGGGTTGAGAGCATCAAATATAGATGAAGTGCCTTGCTGAAGGAAACATGTGACACCATTAGGAATTGAGCAGACAACCAATGGAAAATCCATCAGCATTATAAGATGCAGTAGTATTTGCGCCAGGAGTGTCACAGCACGACAGACCTTGGTACAATGATAGGAAATTAACTTTTACTTTTCTTTATCGTTAAACTTTCTTCCTGTAACAGCGTTATGCAGGGTGAGTTACGTCGGACCTGTCTCAGACCTTACGGGTAACTGTCCAGAATTCAGTGATGTCACAGAGGGCACCCAGTGTCAGTTTAATTGCAGTACAGGCTACATCTTAATCTCAGATCCTGCAGCAACCTGCAACTCTGACCGCCTACTTTCCTCTCCTCCTGTTTGTCAGAGTAAGCACTTTTTTTACCAACCCAGTTGCTTGAAGGAACTCATTTTCTTCTGGTTTGTCATAGCAGTTGTTACTAGCAACTTTTTTTCTGTACATGTACTACTTTGTTTCGATAAATAATAGCTGTGCATTATACCGTGTGTCTCAGAAAAATGTTCGAAGCAGAACCTTTTTTCTAGGGATAGTTAAGTTTTTGGTATAGAGGGTGCTTCAAGTATGATTTTTTCGTGAGGCAGAACTGCTAGCCGATAAGGCAATCTGAAAGATTCACGGCCAGCTAAGTTCCAGCGGGCCAAACAAGCTGTGCGCCATTCAATGTAATCGACGGCTGATGAAATTCCGCGTAACATCAGTTCATGATCTTGAAATGAAAAATAATGAACATTTCATTTATATTTATTTTAGTTATTTATTTTTTGTTGTATACATTTCAAACTGATCAGCAGCAGTGCTAAAAGGATCGGTGTACATTGAACATCAAAACATACATAGTATAAATGTGACCTTACACAGAAAACGACCAATAAGTCGGGAAAACTGATTTTGCTGATTTTCATATAACATTAAATTAGAAGCCATTACCTTTAAAATGGTATATATTTTGTCAAATTTGGACTAAGCAAACCTTTTAAAAATGAATGCCAAAGATATGGAATATGGCTGAAGCATTTTTTAAATAAGGGAGAAACGGGCCGCTTAAAAGGACTTAGTAACATTGTCCAAATCCTCAAAATAAAATGTTGATTGATGATAATTCGGTGTTACCCATTTTCTTTTCCTCAATCAGTTTATTCTGTCTCTTTATTCCTTGACAGTTGTAACTTGCGCCGTCCCTGCCTATGATTCAGTTGCTGGGTTAAATGGAACTTGTCTAGCAGGAGGCTCTTTGGAGTGGAGTGACGATTGTACATTCACCTGCGCGGATGGCTACCAGTTTGAGGGTGCCCCCGTGATGACATGTCAGGCCAATGGGAATTTCTCAGAGGAAATTCCAAACTGCATTCGTAAGTTTTCAAACTTATTTATACAGAGTGTCCCAGAAAAAACGAAACCGGATTTCATGGCAGAAATTTTCTGTTATAATGAATCATTTCTTTAATAAGATAAACATGTATGAAAAGCTCTGTTTGTCTTCTTTCATTTGATATGTATAACTTATGGCACATAATTCACTTATAACTGAATTAAGACAATGATAAGTGGTGTTACCAAAATTCCATTTGCACGCAGAAATTGCAAGTTTGGGTCAGTTTTTTGGGTGAGTTTTTAGGGTAATAAACCTACTTATTTTGAAAAAGGACAAACATTGCATTCAAATTCGTATTTTTATCTTGTATATGACACCTCATGCATACAAAATAAACGACGTATGCCAGATAACAAGTACAATGAAAACATGCCTGATTTCTGCCCAAATTAGAAGATAGTTGAGTATTAAAGAAGTCGCTCAGCTTTCCTAACTTAGCAGATGACAATGGACTTGATGCATGAGTGAATTTACACAAACATGGGGATCAGGGAAAACATGGGAAACATGCTAGATCAGGAAAGTTACTCATTTTGGGCTGAAATCAAGCATGTTTTCATTGTACTCGTTCTCTGGCATAAATCTTTAATTTTTAATCATGAGGTGTCATATAAAAGAAAAAATATGAATTTGTATGCGGTGTTTGTCCTTTTTCAAAATAAGTACGTTTAGATATTGCATGTCAGTAGAATTATCAATAACATTGTGGGGTATGTACCTTATGTATATTTGGACAATTGACAGCAACATTGAAATAATTGCCTATAATGAAAATAACAGATAACACCTGTTTAGCACTTTCAAAACTTTGAACTATGTATCATTATGACCCTGGCTGTAGCCGAGCTGTATCAAGGCGCATTAAGTATTTCAAAGAATAAATAAATGCAAAGTACTGATTTACCACTCCTGGGTTGAGAGCATCAAATATAGATGAAGTGCAGTAGTATTTGCGCCAGGAGTGTCACAGCACGACAGACCTTGGTACAATGATAGGAAATTAACTTTTACTTTTCTTTATCGTTAAACTTTCTTCCTGTAACAGCGTTATGCAGGGTGAGTTACGTCGGACCTGTCTCAGACCTTACGGGTAACTGTCCAGAAGTCAGTGATGTCACAGAGGGCACCCAGTGTCAGTTTAATTGCAGTACAGGCTACATCTTAATCTCAGATCATGCAGCAACCTGCAATTCTGATGGCCAGATGTCCTCTCCGCCCGTTTGTCAGAGTAAGCACTTTTACCAACCCAGTTGCTTGAAGGAACTCTTTTTATTTTTTTCTTGTTTTCATAACAGTCCTTACTTTAACTTTCCTGTATGTTTGTTTGTCCTTTGTCTGTATGTCAGTGTCTGTGGTATATGTCACAAATACATAAAGATATTAAGATAATATCGAAATTTACCTTGTTTAGTGCCATATTAATAGAGAATAACAAGGATTAACTGTGACTTTCATTTCAGCTGAATTGAGGTTGTCAATCATAAATGAATATCAATTGATTGCAATCTACAACAATCCATTATGTGCCAGTTCATGTACAGTATGTGCCTTGCTTACTAAAACGGAATTGTTAAAAAAGTTATTATGTTATTATCACTTTTGCCATATTTTAAATGCTGTTTTTCATAAATTATAACACGTCTGCAAACCTTTATTAAGCAATGTTAAGATGTGATACATACGTTTGATTTCAAACACGATCCCTGGCATCGTAACATCAGTTCATGATCTTGAAATTAAATATAATGAACATTTTATATATATTGATTTAGTTCTGTTTTGTGGGGTATACATTTCAAACTAATCAGCAGCAGTGCTGAAAGGATCGGTGTACATTGAACATCAAAACATACGTAGTATAAATAATACAATATAGTGTGGCCCCAAAAAACAGAACGGGGCACTTCCCAAAATAAATTAACAACATGAACGTGTCCATCGGATAGGGTGTTATTTCCAATGAACAACGATACCAAGGAAATTAATTTTGGACTTGTAGTTTTTGTTTTAGGACGCTTTGAGTGAGACCATGTCAGGTTCCTATTTTTGTCAATTTGTACCAAGTAAGTGTCTGATGAATGAGAATTACTGCCATTCATACTATTTACCAAGTATGCTCATTCTCTCGGCACCGCTCGGCACACAGCTGAATGCGAACTAACAATGGCGCGCGGAATACTCGCGTGTTCAAATGTATGTCAGGCAGTAAGTCTCATTTATTAGGCACTGACTTGGTAAAAAATTGACAAAAAATAGGAACCTGACATGGCCTCACTCAAAGCGCCCTACAAAAACAAAGTACACGTCCAAAATTACTTTTCTTGGTATCGTTGTCCATTGGAAAGGAAACCCTAACTGATGGACATGTTCATTTTGCTACTTTATTTTGGGAAGTGCCCCGTTTCGTTGTTTGGGGGCCACCCTAAAAAGCAATTGTTACATTCTAATTCAAATATCAAATCATTGTGCATCAAACGTCATTATATAAAATCACAAAGACATGAAAGTCTCAAGATATCTTCCTGCAATAGGACATACACTGCTTAAGTTGTAAGATTGTGGCACTGATTGAAAACAAGGGATATAGTGCATTTGCATAGAAGCAAGGAATTGGACTTGGTTTTGGACTAGACATTTAGCTCATTTTATGAATGTTTCATTCTGGCTGGATGAACGTTACAAAAGGAAATAATTATTAATTTGATTTGTGAGCGACTCATTTAATAAACCAGGTAGATTATTTGGCACTTCGTGTAATATTCTGGGCAATCACTAGCAAAATCATAATCTTTTTTTCAGGCAATTCTATATCAGCTCCAATATTTTTCCTTTTCTTTCTCTTTATTCCATAACAGTTGTGACTTGCGATGTTCCTGCCTATGATTTGATTGCTGGGTTAATAAGTGAAAGCTGCCCTGTAGGAGGCTCTGTTGAGTGGAGGGGCAATTGTTCGTTCGCCTGCGCGGATGGTTATCAGCTTGAGGGCGCCTCTCAGATGACATGTCAGGCCAGTGAACATTTCTCAGAGGAAGTTCCTAACTGCATTCGTAAGTTTTGTAAAACTCATTCAAATATTGCATGTCAGCAGATAAATGAAGAAAATTAGTATGACTGTTAATCTGTATCGGTAATTCATAAGATATCCATTTTAAACTTAGTCACAATATAAATATTTCATTAAGAAAAGTTATAAAGCTTCTTTTACATTTGGCCAAGAAAAAACAGAAGTAGCGGCGAGTTGGCCGAGGCGGCAAAAGCGATGTAGAATTTGTGAATTCATCTGGAAAATGTAACTCCCAATGTTTTGTGTACAACTGGCAGTAATACTCGCTACATATCAGGAAAGCTTGAGTTAACTCGGCATAACTTAACAAAACTCTCCATAACTTGGCTTGAACTCTTTAATGGAAAGTAACTTTTACTCTTTAATATCATTAAATTCTCATTATATAACAGGGTTGTGCAGGGTGAGTTATGTCGGACCAGTCACAGACGTTCTGGGCAGCTGTGCGGCAGGAAGTGATGTTACAGAGGGCACCCAGTGCCAGTTTGATTGCGATGCTGCTGGATATGAGCTTCTAACTGACAATGTTGCTGTATGCAACCCGGATGGCGCGCTCTCCTCTCCTCCTGTTTGTCAGCGTAAGGACTTTTTACTAAATCCATTCGTTACTGTAACCAGGTAGTGCTATGTTAATTTGATTATTTAGTTTAGCTGTTGGTTAACAGGGGTAGTAGAGTCCCTGCTAGAACGTGCCTCCGTACACATTTGCGAGGTAGAAGTAGTGTTGGAGTTGCAAAAGCACATCATTACAAAACAATGTTTGAGCAATACCCGTTTAGAAATTGCTGACATATCCTCCAATAATGCAGTTCAAATTAATGTTTTATTTTCACTATGAATTTATGGTCATAACATTTTCTATACATTTTTAATTGACCTACACATTCATAGAATGGAAACGACATTTAAATAGACTACTGTAATCTTTCTATTAACCTGTTCATCCTGGTCCCAAAATACTTATAATAATAATAGGATTTATTCAACAAAATGTCACATTCACAGCTACAAGCTGAATTGCAATGTCATTTGCAACAATATTTACAAACATCGAAATAACATTTATGATCTCAAGAGGTATGAATAATATTATATACAATAATTCGAAAAATAAATCATAAACATGAAATATAGTATCACGAGTTACGCATGAATACTAACGAAAACAGTAATTGATATATATTTTGTTTTATATCGATACATAAATTACAAAGTCAATAAGCATCACGTACCAATGTATATGTCATAATGCTTTATGATTGATTTAACAATTACTGGGCTAGTTAGAGATTTCAAATTACATAAACTAGCTGCAATGCGAGGCAGTAAGTAAGAATTCATTTCCAATGTTGTACACTACATACAATATAAATCATTACAGTTTCATGTGCAGAAGCTATAACGTCTTAGAAATCTATTTTGATATTTAAATTAGATTTTTTTCCCTCGAAAGAGCATCAAAATAATGTCCAAATACTAACAATCCCTTGAATGTTAAGCATTGGTTGAGATATGTCCATTCAATTTAATTTGTTGTTAATAGGCAATCATTGGTATAGTACTCTGGTTCATAAAGTGCATGACTTAATAATTCTTATGATAGCAAACTATACACATGCTCATAAGCATATCTAATATTCCCTCTTGATGAGTAAATAAATGACACATTGACATATTTTGCAATTTTAATGCCACTAAAAAATATAATACAAACATAAAATATCATTTGAAATATAATGCCAATATGTAATTTCATTTTTGTTGTGGCTATGCATGCAAAAAATACTAAATACAACTATGGATACGTGACTGTGTGTACATTTGCCAATTAATTATAAATGCGCACATAGGCACAATGGCCGCCAACCTGTCTAATGTCACGAACTATCTATAGCGGCCACTTTTCACCAGTTCATTAGTTGCTAGAGACATGTTTGACTGTATCACTTTCTTTTTTTGCTCATTACTCGGCCATATAAAATGTAACATTAATTTACTGAAGAATGTTCGCTCATCATCGACATCAGTGGAAAATTTTATCAAACCGTTGCACATGTCAACAAAGTTATGAGATCTCTTGAATAATTTTGTCAAATCTGGGGCATTAAGGGGAGGCACTTGGGTGAAAACGGCTTTTTCAAAATAAACTTGTTATTCCATGTATTTTTCCCGGCAGTTATCACCTGCCCTGTTCAGTATGACTCCCAACTGCTTCAAGGTAGCTGTGCAGTGGGAAGTGCCGTTGACTACAACACCGTGTGTGATTTCCAGTGCGCGGATGAGGAACTCAAGATAAACGGAGACTCAGAACTCACATGTCTAGCTACCGGAGTCCTGAATGGATCAATCCCATCATGCGCTGGTAAGTCTCTTTATTTATTTGAATTGATATAAAGTCGTTCAGCAATGGCTAAAATATGAAAGATTCAAGTTTTTTTAAGTGATACTGAAAAGCGTATTTTAACCCTTTTCGAGTCATCACTTACATGGAATGTTTAAGAAATAAAGCATTGAGGAAAATTTACTGAAGTGGTTTTTGTATCGATTAAGGTATTAAATATCTCTATTAAAAGATTACTTTAGATAGAATTACATTTTCAATGTTGAAGGCAAAAACGTTAGGATTGCTTTAACATTTAATGACGAAATCAAAGACATGCTTTCTTGTTTCCAATTGCTATATTAACCCTTTAATTGTATCCATATTCTGCAGTCAACTGCACCACAGACCCTTGCCTTAATGGAGGAACCTGTGAAAATGATGCATGCCTCTGCCCCGATGGAAACACTGGGATAAAGTGCCACCTCTGTAAGTTTGGTCTTCTTGCTTAACCCATCCAGACCGAGGGCTATTTTAAGGCAATTCATCTTTATTTCCTGAAAAGAATTTGGCAACTCCTAATTTGTTTCTATTAATGATATCAAAGTAGGTGTAGATTATTGAAATATAAGAAAAAACATTAACTAGTGTGCCGGCAAGTTGCCATTTCGTGCCATGAATCCGATTTGAGAATGAAGCAATGAATTGTCAATATCAAGATTTTCCTAAATTATAGCGATCTAATGTTTGATGAAAATTATAAACAAATTATGAAGCAGGTACAGTAGTAAACATTTGGGTCAAATTAAGTGATTATGCCCAGTCTCCTTGTAAAAATAGTCACATACGAGTGATTGATTGGCTCAATACATGTCGTCATGTGGTTGCCATGATATCTTTTGATATTACACTTTATTGTTCAGACTAAATAATGGGAAATAATATTTTATTTTATTTGTGCGCGCCTCGTTAAACAAACCAGACAGCTTATCTGGCACTTCGTGTAATATTCTGGGCAATCACTAGCAAAATCATTACATATTTTCAGACAATTCTATATCAGCTCCAATATGTTTCCTTTTCTTTCTATTTATTCCATAACCAGCTGTAACTTGCGATGTTCCTGTCTATGATTTGGTTGCTGGGTTAAGTGGAAGTTGTTCTGTACGAGCCTCTGTTGAGTGGAGGGGCAACTGTTCGTTCGCCTGCGCGGATGGTTATCAGCTTGAGGGCTCCTCTCAGATGACATGTCAGGCCAGTGGACATTTCTCAGAGGAAGTTCCAAACTGCATTAGTAAGTTTTGTATATTTCATTCAAATATTGCATGTCAGCAGATTAATGAATAACGTAAGTATGACAAATCATCTGTATTGGTAATTCATAAGATATCCATGTTGAACTTTTGATCACAATATAAATATTTCATTAAGAAAAGTTATAATGCGTCTCTTACACTTAGCCAAGAAAAAAAAGTAGAGGCGAGTTGGCCGAGGAGGCAAAAGCAATGTAGAATTTTCGAATTCATCTAGAAAATATAACTCCAAATTATTTGTGCTGAACTAGCAGTAATATGAGCTACAAATCAGGCAAGCTTGAGTCAACTCGGCAGAACTTAACATAACTTGGCGTGAACTCTTTAATGGAAAGTAACTTTCCCTCTTTAATATCATTAAATTCAAATTATATAACAGGGTTGTGCAGGGTGAGTTATGTCGGACCAGTCACAGACGTTCTGGGCGGCTGTGCGGCAGGAAGTGATGTTACAGAGGGCACCCAATGCCAGTTTGATTGTGATGCTGATGGATATGAGTTTCTAACTGACAATGTTGCTGTATGCAACCCGGATGGCGCGCTCTCCTCTCCTCCTGTTTGTCAGCGTAAGGACTTTTTACTAAATCCATTCTTTACAGTAACCAGGTAGTGTTAAATGGATTATTTAGTTTAGCTGTTGGTTAACAGGGGTAGTAGAGTTCCTGCTAGAAGGTGCCTTCGTACACATTTGTGAGGTAAATTAGTTTTGGAGTTGCAAAAACACATCATTAAAAAAGCAATGTTGTTTGAGCAATATCCGTTTAGAAATTGCTGAACTATTCTACTATAATGCAGTTCAAATTAATGTTTTACTTTTACTATGAATTTATGGTCATAACATTTTCTATACATTTTCAATTAACCTACATATTCATATAATGGAAACGACATTTAAATAGACTAATGTAATCTTTCTACTGACCTGTTCAGGACTGGTCCCAAAATACTTATAATAATAATGGGATGTATTCAACAAAATGTCACATTCACGGCTACAAGCTGAATTGCAATATCATTTGCAACACAATTTACAAACATCTAAAATAACATTTTTGATCTCACGAGGTATGATTAATATTATATACAATAATTAAAAAATTAATCAAATACATGAATAGTATCGCGAGTTACGCATGAATACTAACGAAAACAGTAAATTATATTATGGTTTAATATATCGCTTGATAAATTACAAAGTCAATAAGCATCACGTACCAATGTATATGCCATATTGGTTTATTATTGAATTAACAATTACTGGGCTAGAGATTTAAGAACATTACATAAACTAGTTGCAGTGCATGGAAGTAAGTAAGAATTAATTTTTCAATGTTGTATACTTCATACAATTACAGTGTCATGTGAAGCGATATTTACAAATACAGGGAAACCCTGTTATAACGAGCTCGCTTATAACGAGGTACGGTTTACAACGAGGAGTATCCTTTGGTCCCGATTGTTCCAATGGCATAATGCTCCACTTACAACGAGCTCGGTTATAGCGAGATTCCGGTTATAACGAGGTAAAATCGATAGTCCCGACTATCTCGTTATAACGGGGTTTCCCTGTATCAAAATATTAAACTTGAACGACTCACGAGGTATAAGGAGATATGAATACATACAAAATTAGAGAAAGGCGTAATAATCACAAATGAATAGCATGACGAATTATTCGTGAATACTAACCGATAACAGTAAGTAATAGGGTACATATCCATACATAAACATGATTAATAGAGTACATAAGCTATGACGTCTTACAAATCTATTTTAATTTTGTTTTTTTCGAAAGAGCATAACAACAAATATCCAAATACTAAAAATCAATAGAATGTTAATCATTCGCTGAGATATGCCCACTGAAATGAATTTGTTGTTAATAGGCAATTAGTGGTATAGTACTTTGGTTCATAAAGTGCTTGACTTCAGAACTATTATGATAGCAACTATACACATGCGCATAAGCGTATCTGATATTCTCTTTTGATGAGTAAATAAATGACACATTGACACATTTTCCAATTGTAATGCCACTACAAAATCTAATGCAAACAAGTAATATCATTTGAAGTATAATACCAATATGTAATTTCATTTTTTTGTTTTTGTGGCTATGCATGCGAACTATGTAACTATGGATACGTGACTGTGTGTACATTTGCCAATTAATTATAAATGTGCATATAGCCACAATGGCTGCCAACCTGTCTAATGTGACAACCTGTCTATAGCGACCACTTTGCATCAGTTCCTTACTCGCTAGAGAAATTTTTGACTGTATCACTGTATCAAACCGTTGCACATGTCAACAAAGTTATGAGATATCTTGAATAAGTTGGTCAAATATAGGGCTTTAAGGGGGGCACTTGGGTGAAAACATCTTTTTCATGAAAATTTGTTTCTATTCCATGTATTTTTCGTGGCAGTTATCACCTGCCATGTTCAGTACGACTCCCAACTGCTTCAAGGTAGCTGTGCAGTGGGAAGTGCCGTTGACTACAACACCGTGTGTGATTTCCAGTGCGCGGATGAGGAACTCAAGATAAACGGAGACTCAAAACTCACATGTCTAGCTACCGGGGTCCTGAATGGATCAATCCCATCATGCGTTGGTAAGTCTCTTTGTTTATTTGAATTGATATAAAGTCGTTTAGCAATGGCTAAAATATGAAAGATTAAAGTTTTGAAAATAATAGTGAAAAGCGTATTTTAACCCTTTTTGAGTCATCACTTACATGGAATGTTGAAGAAATTAAGCATTGAAGAAAATTTACCGAAGTGGTTTTGTATAGATTTAGGTATAAAGTATGACTTTAGAAATGAATCACATGTTCAATTTCGAAGGCAAAACATTATGATTGCTTTAACATTTAATGAAGAAATCAAAGACATGCTTTCTTCTTTCCAATTGCTATATTAACCCTTTAATTGTATCCATATTCTGCAGTCAACTGCATCACAGACCCTTGCCGTAATGGAGGAACCTGTGAAAATGATGCATGCTTGTGCACCGATGGATACACTGGCATAAAGTGCCACCTCTGTAAGTATGGTCTACTTTTATTTTTATTTTTTTATAATACGCTATAGCCACAATACACAATAGCCCATAAGGCGAGATATAAATCAAAACTCTAATATACGCAAAAATCACTATTACAGACATCCATATAGGCCAATCAATGGTTCACAGCAGCTTAAGATTACAGAACCCCCCTCAGATACTAGACGTTTTCTGCAAAAATTGCTTGTGTATGCGGATTGAGCTCCGTTTTTGTTGATCACACCAACTATGTTCTCTGGCAGGCTGTTCCACACAGTGACCGCGGTATGAATGAAGTTCTAGTTGCCAGTTGAGTGGGTCCTTGACTTTGGTTCTGTTAGCGCATGACTCGGCATTGACATGCTTGAGCGGGTTGTTCGTCTAATGATGTAAGGTTCAGGAAGCATCATCTTCAGGTCGGAGGGACATTGGCTGGTGTGCATCTTGTAGAGTACAGTCATTGCAGCTACATGTCTTCTATGTTGGAGAGCGGGAATATTCAGGTTCAAGCGTGCTTGTTCTTCATCGACACCAATGATGCGCAGAGCTTTAATCTGGATCTGGTCCAGGCAGCAGCAGTCTAAGTGTAGTAGCCGAAGAATTCAGCCAGCACAATGAAGCATACTCCATGACACTGCGTACACGAGCCTTGTACACCATTGCTCTCCCTGAAACATCAAGTTTTTTTGCCACTCTTCTAAGCGCTCCCAGCAGGGACGTCGATCACGGGGGGGATGGGGGGGGGGGGGGGGGGATATATCCCCCCCCCCCCAATATTTCAGGTGGGGGGATGGCCTGTATTATCATCGCCCCCAATATTTGGGGTAAAAATATAAAATAACATTAAAATTAAGGAGCATTGCCCTCTCTCATGAATGGAAGTTGTTACTATATAGTCTTCTTTAAAACACTTTTTGATATAGATAAACTGCCAAAATCCAAAATCTTCAGGGGCTGCGCCCCTGGAACCCCCATTAAGGTTATTTGACCAAGTACCAGCCATGTACTCATTAAATAGTTTTATTGCATGACTTCTCTCTTGGCAAACGTTCAGGCGATCCTGGCCCACTGTGCGTTTGCGCTAATTCGCTCACTAAAATTTAGCTAACTATTCAATAGTTAATTGTATTTCTGGATATTACAAATCCCAAAGCTTCCGGGGGCTTTGCCCCCTGGACCCCCAATAAGCTTTCCAATGTGGGTATCCCTTGACTTATTCTATTCATTAAATAGTTTTATTCAAGACTCCTCTCTTGGCAAACTTTCAGGCGATCCTGGCCCACTGTGAGTTTGCGTTTCCCTCACTAAAATTGAGCTTACTATTCAATAGCTAATTGTATTTCTAGATATTACAAATCCCAAATCTTCCGGGGGCTTCGCCCCCTGGACCCCCAATAAGCTGTCAAATGTGGGTATTCCTTGACTTATTCTAATCATTAAATAGTTTTATTCAAGACTCCTCTCTTGACAAACTTTCAGGCGATCCTGGCCCACTGTGCGTTTGCGCTCCCTCACTAAAATTGAGCTCACTATTCAATAGTTAATTGTATTTCTGGATATTACAAATCCCAAAGCTTCCGGGGGCTTCGCCGCGCCCTGGACCCCCAACTAAGCTTTCCAATGTGGGTATCCCTTGACTTATTTTATTCAGGGTTCCATCAGGATGATTGCAATCGACAGTATTTATCTATCAGGCTAAAATGCATCCAAACTTGGACAGTGTCCTCATCATAACGGGATGCTTGCAATGTGCACTTAATAATCTTCCAATATCTAAACAGCTAATTCAAAAGTCAATTAACTAAAGAATAGGCAACTCTATATTTACATATAGACAAAATTTGTATATCTGGATATTACAAATCCCAAAGCTGCCGGGGGCTCCGCCCCCTGGACCCCCAATAAGCTTCCCAATGTCGGTATCCCATGACTGATGCTATTCAGGGTTCCATCAGAATGCTTGCAATATATGTATCTATCAGGCTAAAGATCATAATTTATTGGACAAAGCCCAGCTCATAACATGATGCTTGCAATGTGCACATTGCTAAACAGCTGAATTCAAAAGCTTTGCCCCCCCCCCCCCACCCCCCCCCCCCCCCCCAGCCATAAAAACCCAGGCACGCTGCTGGGTTGTCGCTTCGCTCCCTCGCCAGAGATTGTCAAAATGACGAATCATCCCCCCAATGGCGAGAAGAAATCGACGCCCTTGGCTCCCAGCATCTGTCCAGCTCTTGCTGTTATGTTCAAAATGTGCTTTGACCAGGTGAGCTTCCTGTCGACCAGTTCTTCTGTCTCAGTTAGTTTGGTGTCCCCACAGTACAAGTCAAAATTTGTTGGTATTCTCTTTCTAGAGATTATTAGAGCTTTGCACTTGGTTGGTCACCCTACACTTGTCAGACCATATCTTCATTCTCTCAGGGTCTCTGTTTAGGCTTGCGTGTATTGCCTCAGGCTCATCTGTAGATCTAATCCCGCAGAACAGGGTTGAATCATCTGCGTACAAATACAATTCATTCTCACAGTTATTACCCAGATCATCGATGTAGACTGAGAAAAGCAGTGGGCCGAGTACAGACCCCTGGAGGACTGAAGCATTGATGGAGGTGGTGCAGGACGATTGGCCGGACAAGACAACCTTGATTGATCTGTCAGATAGGTAGCTCTCTGCCCAGGTCAGCAGTTTTCCATCGATACCTTTGCCTTTCAGTTTTGAGCTCAGGCCGTCATGCCAGACCTTATCATGTCTAGCGCTATGGGACGTACTTCATGTCCTCTATCCAGAGCGTTGGACCATTGCTGAGATAAGATTGTGAGGATGTCGGCTGTGCCAAATTGCCTGTCGGATATGAGGTTGTGTTGCAGTAGGTAGGTTTGAAGTTGCTTCTGCACTACTGATTCCATAACTTTGCTGATGTTACTGAGAAGGGAGATTGGGCGGTACATTGATGGATCAGACTTAGAGTCCCTTTTGTGTACTGGAATTACATGGGCGAGCTTCCACTGGTTTGGAAACACTCCTTCTGCAAAGCAAAGTTCAAAGAGACAACTAAGTGGTCTTGCGAGTTCAGCGCTGCACTCTTTTAGGACTCTGAATGGGATCTCATCAGGGCCGGTCGCCTTGTCAGGATTTAGCTTTCTCATGTGTCTCTTTACATCCTTAGCCTTAAAAGCTACTTTGTCCATCGCATGATGTGTTTCTGGCTGGAACTCAGGAGCACTCTCTTCTGCTTCATCGAGGTGAAACTTCCTTCCAAATATCTGGCCAAGTGCTTCTGCTTTGCAGTGGTGTAGACTTGGTTTTGATCCTTAAGGACTGGTATGTCAGCTTTGATCTTTCTTCCAGAGAGAGTATTCACTTTGTTCCACCACTCTTTGCTGCTGATACTTACATCAGTTAGTTCCTCTTCAGTTTCGCATCATGTCTTCTCTTTGCCTATTTCGCTGCTTTGTTAAGTCCCTTCTAGCATCTTTGAAATTGTCCTTGTTTTTCTGTGAATCATTTGCTTTCATTTTCCTGAACAACCGTCTCTTCTTGTTTGCAGCTTTCCTACAACAGTCATCAAACCAGACCTTATCACCAGTCTTTTTTGGTAACTAGCTTGCTTGGTATGTAAAGGTCCATAGCATCACAGATTATGTTGGTGACGTTGCTGCATGCTGTTTCGGGATCAGTTGAAGCGCGCTACCCCAGCCTGCTGAAGAGAGGTAACAGCGCATTCCCTAGTAGTCCGCTTTGTCATAACGCCATACCTTCCGTTTTGAGGGCTTGTCTCTGTCAACCGGGACATCCAATTTGACCAGTTCTTGGTTATAATCAGATGTACCAAGTCTTGCCAATGTTGACGACGTAGCAGTCAGGTCAGTAAGGACGAGATCAAGGATCTGGTCCTCCCTATTCGGCTCGTTGACAATTTGATTCAGTTGAGAGCATTAGATATCTCTAGTGTACGTCTGCCTGCTGTGTCAGTGGTGTGGCTGCCTAGTCAGTCTGTGTGATGGACGTTGAAGTCACCAAGGAGGATCACGACCCATCCAGGACGAGGACTAATTCAAGGCAAAATCTTTATTTCCTGAAAAGAATTTGGAAACTCCTGATTTGTTCCTTTTAATGACTTCAAAGTAGGTGTAGTTTAGTAAAAGACAAAACATTAACTAGTATGCCGGCAACTTGCCATTTTGTGCCATCAATCCGATTTAAGAATGAAGCAAATCGTCAGTATAAAGATTTTCCTAAATTATAGCGATCTATATGTTTGCTTAAATTATAAACAAATTATGAAACAGGTACAGTAGTAAAATTGGGCTCAAATTGAGTGATTATGCCCAGTCTTCCTGTACAAATAGTCAAATACGAGTGTTTGATTGGCTCAATACATGTCGTCTTGTGGTTGCCATAATATATGTTGATATTACACTTACTTATTCAGCCTCATGGCAAACGATAAAAGCGCTGTTATCGATTTGACGTGTTGGCGCGCTGCAAGAGAGATTGTATTATGATGTCACAATGAGAGAGAGAGGGAGAGAGAGAGAGAGAGAGAGGGGGGAGATATTATATTATGGGTTCCAAACAGGGAGAACATTAGGACACATCTGGGGACATTATTTTGCAAACGTATTTATGTGTATTAATCAGTCATGATGTGTCTCTATGTCTCACAATGATCCTTAATTGAACTTAACTCTAAGTTGGACTTATAAATTGTTTCAGTGATGGTGTTAACTGTATCAAATATCTTCTAAAGAGAGTAGTTGAAGTATTCTAACTGAAGTTGTTAACTGAAAATACTCATGTGAAATGCTTGTACGGTACAACTTCGTTGTAACAATTAGGACCTTAGGACCATTAAAGGTATAATAAATAATGTTATGATCATGTGCTTGAACCAGCAATTTGTTCTTATATCAAACCTCTTTATAACAAAATAACCTGATTAAATTTTGTAAATTTTCCAATTATCTTGTTACGTGTTGATCCAGCTGACTGCAGAGTTAACCCATGTGATAATGGGGGTACGTGCAATGAGACTGTGTGTATCTGCGCAGGATTCAGCGGCACGTTTTGTGAATCTGGTAAGTGCCATTTCATTAAATTAAATTTAGTTTGGTCCAGTTTAAGGAGGTGTTGAGGCAAAATTGAATAAGCGCATGACTTCCAATCCTGGGAACCAAATGTTAACCTGGTTGCTGCCCTAGCGCTTGAATTATACAAGACATGGATGTAATCTGTCATTGATACCCATTCAACATGGGGTGATCTATTCATTCACCCCCCCCCCCTTCTTCTTCTTTCGTTTGAGGCAGCTTGGCATCTAAGCAACATCACGCTAATTGTGCAACCAGAGAATTATGTCAGGGTCCAAGTTGTTTAAGTTGGGATTTGGGTTTGGTGGGCGGAGGATTGGGCATTCGTAGATGATGTGGGCAGGATATTGGAGAGGGTCTAAGCCCCCCCCCCCCCCCCCCCCAGCGGTGCATATCGACGTTGAACCGGCCAACTCCTGTGCGGAGCCTGTTGAGGGTTACCCAGTGTTTCCATGGTAGGTCAGCAACTGGAGGCAGGCTAGTGTTGGGGGTCACTGTGAATTGCAGGGGTCGTGCAATGATGAATAGATGTTACATAAGTATATATATACGCCCATACTTCAGAAGGCATTTCATCCACGTTGCTGCTCTCTACCCAGGAGTGTAAATGGGTGCTTGGTCTAGTGTGTAAAAGCCTGTAGAGACCTGAGCAGCTCGGGCTAGAATGCTCGCAAGGGAGTTGAGATATATGTCTGCTCTTTCTCTTTCCCGCTAGTCTCCCTTTGTCGCTTTCGATGTTCACTGTATCGCATGATTATTTTGATGGTCGGAATTGTACCTAATGACCAAGGATAATAATAATGCTACAGTGCTTACAAACCCTGTATTAGGTGCTAACTAAATTATTTGATAACAGCTCTCTATGAAATACATCCATGTTTGCCAGTTTGCTTACAATGTAATTGTCAACAGTTTCAGCCCACTACTAAATTCCTGAATCAGAGAACAATTTGTTTACAGTCATTACTATGGTATACCAGAAGAGTGTGAGGCCATATCTTTAGGATTGGGTGATTATGTAGGGATTTTGAGGGTTATAAGCACTATTAATGCAAACACAAGCAGCTGATAAATGTGAAGCTATAGAATTAAACAAAACAATGGATGAAAAAGTCATCATGGTGCTAACAAATTTAAATTGCATACTTCTAATATACTTCTAAAATAAGTGTAAATACAGAGACATTATTATTTCAAGTGGCATATAAGGGGACAAAGTATGGATATGGATATTTGTGAGAAAACTGTTTTCCCCCCATTATCTTTCCTTCCAGATATCAATGAATGTATAATCGAGGATGACCCGTGTCACACCAGTCAGGATTCACACATGATCTGCATCAACAATGTTGGATCGTATGCCTGTAAATGTGAGGAGGGCTATACTCTTTCAGCAGATCAAACCTCTTGTGATCGTAAGTTACCTGTTAACCCTCAAGAGCCGGGGGCGATTTTTTTCCCCCAAACAGGTCAGCTATGGCTCTAACGCATAAGATATGCCTGTTTAATTGGAATTGGGTGACCTGAATGGAGACTAAAGCGCGCGTATTCAATTCGAGTTATAAATAGACTTATAGCCAATAACTATGACCTATAGCCAATAACTATGACCTATAGCCAATAACTATGACCTATAGCCACTAAATCTGACCTATAGTAGCTAAATCTGACTTATAGCCACTGAAGCTGACCTATAGCAACTAAACCTGACCTATATCCACTAAATCTGACCTACAGCCACCAACGTACGGGTTTGGGTAAGGTTTAATTAGTGTTAGGGATATGTACCCCTACAAACTAACACCAAACAAGCGAACTTGTTATTTAGACTGCTACGCTAGACTTAGACTGATATCCCTGGTTTGAATCCTACCATGGTTTCATACTTGTTGTATGTGCTATTTTTATGGCAATTGACTCAATGTTCAAATTTATACAAGTCAGAAATGTTGGATATTCGTGGTCTCTGACCAAGTCGCTAATTCACAAGGATTTGTATGCCTGTATCGGGAAAAATCGCATATATTTGTGACCAACGTCACGACAAATGGTGGTTTGTATATATGTGACCCTCTTTCCTCAAACCCACGTAAAGTCGCCATATACGTTTGTGTGTTATGAGTACAATATATCAATTATGCAAACAAATAACATTTTGAGCTTTACTTTACATGAAAGAATAATCTTTCATATATCGACTGTACGATGCAAAGGTTGATCTATAAGCAGTTATAAAAGCTCCTCCGCACTACGCGCCTGGCTGACCCTAATCTTTAGAGCCTGTTTTCTCCTTACTCGGTAAAAATAGACTTGCTCACTTTTCTACTTTTAAACGCTTTTTTGAATAGGTTATACTGGTTCAAATTGATAAGTTATATATCATATTAAAGCTAAGAGTCTACTCTTTCTAACTATGAACAAAAGTCTAAACTCATTCTGGTCAGGTTGTTGGTGGTTTGACGGTGGGGGGACAAATATGATCTTTTTTTTAAACTGTATTTATTTATTGCAACAATGGGCGGAACACCCTAGTCAGCACAGCTCTTTTTTTTTTGTATAGGGGTCCAATTTAAAATACATGATATTTGTTTTTACAAAATAAAACACGACAGTGAATCAATTAATACAAATCAATAAAACTAAGTTAATAGTACACTGTATAAAAAGAAGAAAAAAATATCCTCACCCACCCACAGGAAAGATTACCTATAACGGGGCACTTCCCTTTAACAGTATAATGTATATATAGGTTTTACACGAAGTGGTTTCAGAAGTGTGTTTTCCTGCGATAACATCCCTTTTAAGAAGAAATGTGTACATTACATCTAGTTTATTTTGGCTTTTAAAGGTGTACAGTCCCAGTATCTTTTAAAATGTTCAGTAAATACATATTATTTATAAAAAGAACTTTTCTAATGAGAATTCTCTTATTTCAGTGACTCCCACTACGATGTGTCCAGTTGGCTATTGCTCGAATGGAGGTACATGCATTCAGGCTGCAACGTTCTACAGCTGTTCTTGCACAGAGGAATATACAGGATTGATATGCACAATACGTAAGCATTTAGTTGTCTACGTGAATCCTTGCGATGCCTTCATAATGTCTTCTTCTTCCTTTCTACATCAGAGTAGATGTGATGAGTGCCATACACGACTTAAGCAAGTGTGTAAACTCACCCCCTCCAGTTGAAATCATCTTAAGAATGCATTAAATATCTTTGTAAAATCCACCATGTGTAATCTTCCAAAGTGGAACAGAACCCTTGCAATTAATAGCATTGCAAGAAAGTTCAGTCATGGATGTTCATGAAAAAAATATTCTTTACATCAATTTCGGCTCTGAGGAGTGAAACTTAAAACATCTGTGGGATTAACTGAAATAAGTTTAAATCATAATGATTATCAATCTCGTATTTTACAAAGACAGATATAACAGCATATGGGTATGATGTCTGTACTTCTTAAGTTTAGCCGAGTAATGAATTATATTTGACCAAGTCAGATAACATTATTATGAGGTCTACTTTTCTCCATCTTTAGCTCTTACGTGTGGTGGGGCAATCTGTTCAGACACCGAGTACTGCAGCAACGGCCAGTGTACCTGCAGACCAGGCAATGGTGTCGTGTCTGGCACATGCCAAGGTAATTCAGACAATGGTTAATCATATTTAGGGCAGATGTTGAGGGTGCATTCTCATTTGGGATTTGGAGTTAGGATTGTTTTTAATTGCATTCCAAATAAAAATCATTTTCGCATTCTCTGAGACAAATTATGAGGTCAATCTAGAAGTTAATTATGTTGCCTATGTTGCCCGAAGCAGATTTTATTTGGAGGATTCTTTACTTTTGTATTGCTAGCCTAGACCAGTTAGTCCCAGTCAATATAGGGTCTTGACCTCGGCAAAATAGCAACATGGGAATTTTCTTCGGAATTCTGTTTAGGAAACTCCCCTGAACAACATAATAAAAAGGCCTAAGAAATCGAAGTTACGGAAAGTGGTTTAATTTGCATTATAAAGATAAACTAATTTGCATATTTTTCTATCTAGGAATAGTACAATATTGAAAAAACGATTATTCTAGGGTAATTTAGGGCAAGGTATCCATTAACGGTGCTCATTTGCATGTGTCGTATAGACAACGCCCTAAAACACAAGATGGCTGCCCCTAATTTGCATATTATGAATAGTATTGTTTTTTAGGTGGTTACAGCCTCTAATGAGCAATCATTCCAGATTATTATTTTTCATTCATGTTCTAATATGTAGTGACGCTATTTCAAATTAGGTGCCACCTTGGCAACCTCTATCAATGCATATAATTTGCATAATTGGGTTATTTACCTAATTTGCATATTCCCCTAAATTGAGTAAATTGGAACCCGGAAGTGAAAATGGACAAGTTATACCACTTTTCCAAGATTATGGGGGCAACAAGTCCATTTTGTATACTTATTTCCATATAGCACCATGGCAACCTTCTAAATCCAAGATGGCTGATCACCCAAATTTCACATGTAATGATACACAACTTCATTATTTTGGTTATATTAGAACAATATTATAATTTTTGGACTCTCAATATTCGAATTAGCAATTGGAATACCTAACTTTTAAATGTGCTAGCAGTGAACAAATTATGCTCTTAAAAAATGCCGTAAAAAGTGGCAAATAGCATTATCTCCTTTAAAATGGCAAAGACGGCCATCTTGGATTTGTGTGGGTTGCCAAGGTATCATAAATGGATTTCCTGCCCCCAAAAACCTAGGGAAAGTGTATTTTTTTTCATTTTTACTTTCCAGGTTCCCAATATACTCAAGTTGGGGAATATGCAAATTAAGTAAATAATACAATTATGCTAATTATATGCATTGGTAGAGGTTGCCAAGGCGGCAACCAAGCTGAAGTATCTTTAATATACATTTAGAACATGATTAAAACAGAAACAATTATAAGTACTGCTTATTGAGGTTGTAGTCACTGAAAACTCCAATAATATTAATAAATATGCAAATTAGGAAGCAGCCATCTTGGATTGCAGGGTTTTCTCAATATGGCAACTCGCAAAGAGCCCCGGAAATGGATTCCTTGCCCCCAAATACCTTAGAATATTTGTTTGAATTACTAGTGTACTATTCCTAGATAGAAAATTACCCCTGACCATATTTCACAATTATGCAAATTTTCTAATTATCTTTATAATGCAAATTAAACCACTTTCCGCAGCTTCGATTTCTTAGGACTTGTTGTATCAGTGGCGTAGCTACGGGGGGCACGTGCCCCCCCCCCCCCCCAATAATTTCGAAAAAACAATAGAAAAACATAAGGGGCCATTTTTTGAAAAAAACAAAGAAATACATAAGGTGTGCGCCCCCCCCCCCCCAATAATTTCGTGCCCCCCCCCCCCCCCCCACCCCAACATCAGTCCGACCACGCTACGCCACTGTGTTGTATCATGTTCAGGGGAGTTTTCTGAATGGATTTGGAGGAAAAAATCCCATGTTTGCTATTTTGCCAAGGTTACCCTCTAATATTTGCTAGATTGACTGGACTACGTGCTCTACCACCCAGCAAGAAAGCTTATGGATGGTTATCTATCAATAAATCCTGTTTGAATATGCTACTGTTACTTTTACTCATGCGTTGGTCTATAATGAATACATGTTGTAGCAAAATCAGTTAGTCTTGAACGGAGTAATGCTCATGCTGGACAAAGCTACATACCTGTATATATGGCAAAAACCCATGGGAAAAGGATTTCCTTTGCTCAGTTTTTAAATATATTTTAGGCGTCCTTGTAATTAGAAAAACCGCGGCTTTTACTGGCTTTCACGAAATCCAGGTTTTCTGGAAAAAACTGAAGGCATGAATGGTGCGACTTTTCGTAAGAAGTCAGCGAGGCAGGAAGTGATAAGAATAAACCGGATTTCGTCCCTTTTCAGAAAAAAAAAAGTACCGTTCATGCCTTAAGTTTTATGGCCCCCGTAATCTATCCTTTTACCAGAAAACCTGGATTTCGTGAAAGCCAGTCAAAGACGCGGTTTTTATGCCTCCGCCTACGAAGTGGCCGGAGGCATTATGTTTTTGGGTTGTCCGTCCGTCCGTCTGTGCGTCCGTCCGTCCGTCCGTACGTACGTACGTCAGTGGCGTACGTCACGTTTTCGTTCTCACGGTATCTCAAGAACCGGTTGACCGATCAATTTCCAAACTTAGTACGAGTGTACAAATGGTGTGACAATGATCTGATTAGATTTTGGGGCTCATGAGGTCAAAGGTCAAAGTCACAGGACTTAATATATGTTAACAATGCCTCATTATCGCGATATCTCTAGAACCTGTTGACAAATCAAATTCAAACTTGTAATGAGTGTATATATTGGAGAAGACAATGATCTGATTAGATTTGGGGCTCATGAGGTCAAAGGTCAAGGTCACAGGACTTAATATATGTTAAACGATGCCTCGTTCTCGCGATATCTCTAGAACTGTTGACAGATCAATTCAAACTTGTATGAGTGTATATATTGGGAGAAGACAATGATCTGATTAGATTTGGGGGGTCATGAGGTCAAAGGGCCAAGGTCACATGACTCAAAATATATGCAAAAATGGCTTGTAATGGCAAAATCTCAAGAACTGAATGTCAGATTTTAGTCTAACTTGTACCTGAATTTTTCTTGGGAGCCAATGTAGCCATCAAAGTTTGGGATCTATGATCAAGGCCACAGAACTCAAAATATATATGATTTTTTTTTCTTTTTCAGTGCACGTTATTTTTGGGCTTGATATTAAAAATCGCGTCATAGCAGAGCAATAATTTTCGACTGCGCGCAGTCGAAGATCCATCTTGTTCTAAAAGACAATAAGCCTTATATTACTGGTCAGTTTTCTTTTGTTTCAATATAAGATACTCTATTATGACATTTAGTTTGTTTTTCTTCCCCTTTTCAATAATGCAATAGACCAATGCAGCCAGCTTGCACAGATTTGCAGACCAGAAATGTGTTCCTCACCAGAAGAAGCATGCCTGTGTCGACCATCCTATTGCAAGAAGCTGGCGTGGTAAAAATGCAAAAAAGGTAAATACAGTCAAACCTCTCTATACCGACCACTCAAGGGAACAGGCGAAGAGTGGTCGCTATAGACAGTTGGTTGCATCTGTACACGCATGTGTCCATAGTGGTAATTAGTATTTGTGGAACGTAAGCTGAATTTGTAAGACCCTAAATGCGTAACTAATAAGTTTCACAAAGATACTCTTTTTTCCTGATTTTGGTGATTTTGAGACCGTATCCAAGAAACGTACAGTTCTTAACTTTGCTGTCGGAAAAATCATGGAATGTTCCCCTCGGGATTTTAAATGCTAATTCGTGAAGAAGAAAAGTCCCTCGACTACGTCTCGGGACTTATTTACTCTTCCCTCAATAGCATTTTAAATCCCTCGGGAGTGGAACATTCCGTGCTTTTCCCTTAAACCACCAGTAACAAAACTGTATAATAGGGGAGTATAATGTAATAATAATGTTAAAACGAATGTGTAGTAATGCAGGAAAGAATTTAATTCACACAGGAATAACCTCTCAAACCTAACCTTACTAAATAACCAGGGATGCATGGGCTTGTGAGACTGGCTATAGCAAAACATGATACTTGTCGGTAATTCATGTTTTGAAGAAATGTGCAATTTAAGTGCATGCAATGCTTGTAAAAGACCAATGACTGTAAATTTGAATCAATTAAATCTTTGCCAATTATGACCAATTAGTTAGAACAAAGCATCAAATGAACACTTGTGATGAGGCCTGTGAAATGGTATAAAAATCTACATTTTGATTTTTACCGATAAGTGCCGGTTTTGCTCTAGCCAGTCACATAAAACCTGGCACCACTCCTTTCTGCAATTCCAATGAAAACTGGAAGTCGGTAACGATGGGTTGTAAACACTTGCAAATGGTCCGATTTGGGCTACGGCGCACGCACGATGCCACTTTTAGGTGCCGTGGCTATCGTATGGTCGCCGTTGCATTTTTTTTCTCGCCGTACGATGTCAACAATTTGTTTAAAGGGTGACTAAATTACAAACGCATGTTGACTTTTGTTGATCTGTAATATTGAATACATTACATATCTTTTGACGATTTGATGTGCATTTGTGTCATATTTTGTCTATTACTTTATTCTACCTGCTAAGCTCTACCCTAAAAAAAAACTCTCCAGAAGCAGTTGACTTTTATGACATCATAATACCATTCAAAGATCAGTCATCTACATGAACAAAAGACATTGGTAATTCCTATCCTATAGACTGTTCACAATAGCATTGCATGTTTTATACAATGCCCACTCACCATGAAAAGAAGGGTTTCAATGAAAATATCCAATGCTAATGCAATAAGGGTACTCAGTGGTGTGAGCACATATCTGTTGTTCATGTTGATCTAGTTAACCGATGGTTGAATGGTATTATGATTTCACAAAAGCAAATGCTGGAGGATTTTTTGTTAGGGGGTGGAGCTTAGCAGGTAGAATACAATTAATAGAAACAAATAATATATCAAAAATGACAAAAGTGTATATCAAATAGTCAAAAAGTATGTGATGCATTCATTATTACAGATCAACAAAAGTCAACATGCATTTATAATCTAGTCACCCTTTTACGCGGAGTTAAAACAAAAATGCATCGTACGATGTTTTACTTGCCGTAAGCCTGTAGACACATCGGTAGAGAGCATAGCAGGGGCACCACAAGGGCAATGTACGGCACAGCGCGGACATCGCAGCATTTTTTGGAATATCGTACGATTTTGAGACTGAGTATTTGGCCACGCAAATCGTACGGACACCGTGTAGTCACCGTAAGAGTACCGTAAGGCACCCAAACAGGCACTTAGTTTGTGTTTACGGCAATCGTACGATTTATGTTTTATTTTAAGATAAAGGTAATCGCACGGGGCCCGGAGAATATGTGACTGCTGCTCTAAAATACCACAGACATCGTACGGCATCATGATTTCCCAAAAGCGTAGAAAATCCGCCGTAGGGAGAAAAATCTTTATACCTTGTTATTTAACAGTCAAATGTTGTACTACTCTATTATAAGTATTCTATAGGCTTATCGTACTGAACATCTTAGGCGGATCACGCTAAAACCTAACATTGTAGCCTGTATCACCCTTTACTCATTTTTGAGCAAGTTTACGATAATTACAGAGAAACATTTTTGGATTATTTGATATAGACTCACCCATAAATCTTAGATATGTACATGTATTACACATTTCTAACAGATTGATTAATGGTAGTAATGTTCATTAGATACACTAATATCAATATAAGTTGTTTTGTAGATAACTAAATTTTCCCTTAATTTGTTTCCCCCTCTCTCTCTGGACCATTTATATAGTGACTAAGCGTTTCTTGGTAAAATTCGCTATTTTGGAAATGAATGGTATCGCTGTTCGCTTTGATGATGCAACATTGGCAGATCCTACAAGCACTGGTTTCAAGGAGAAAGCGCAGAAGATTGAAGAAACTGTAAGTATAGCTAGAGCATAGGGTGCACTATTTGCAACACCTTGTTTTATATCCAGTGGTGTAGCGAGGTTCAACGGGTTGGGGGCACAACTGCGAGGGAGCGGAGCGACCAAGACCGATGGCGCGAAGCTCCCGAGGGGGGGGGGGGGGGGTGGGGCGGGGCCGGGGAGGTTAGGGCAGGGAGTGGGTAGGGAGATTTTGCAAATGTTCACTCGAAATAATGCAATCTGGTGCATACCTTGGAAGGAAATTTGATAATGCTAAATTGAAGACGTCATGTCTTTAATCATCGCCCTCGTGATTAGACCGCTTTAATGAATAGCATACAAACACAACCGAACCTACACAAACATCATACTCAAATACGCTCACATCGTCCGTGCATGTCTATACTAATTTGGGGGAGGGTCTATCCCCCCTCCCATGTGGATAAGTTTTCGAAATTGGTGTTTAAAATATCACTTTAGAAGTATGGTCATTATTGTCCTTATCATTATTATTGTTAAAATGCGTTTTGTGAGATTTTTACAATATTTAACTTTAAAAAAAAGTTGGGAATGATTTTAATTGTACAGGCCATCTCCCCCCCCCCCCCCCCGCCCCACCCCCCCCCCCCCCCCCCCCTCCCGCAGCAAAAAAGTGGGGGATATATCCCCTATCCCCCGGTATATCAAACGCCCGTGGACACACTAAAACTCACCCATGTGTTGTATCTCCTGGTGGAACTGTTGGTTTTTTGCGTACATTGCGAGGGAACGAAGCGACCAAGCGGGAAGCACTCATGTTAACACAACAAAAAAAGTAACTCCCCCCTTAATCAAAATAGCGTAACATTTTAACAAATAGGGTTTTAGCAACATAACTTGGCAGGAATGTTTCTAAACTTATTGGCTAACGTCTCCGTGAAAATGATTTGAACCGCCAAGAGTCAAAAAGTGACAAGTTTGCCTTTCATGTGTGGTCACTCATCCATGACTCGACGGACCAATTTCATTTTCACACAGAAGTTAGTGCAAGAACCCTCCTGCCGAGTTACTTAGCTCAAAACCGTTTCGTTAAAAAGTTATGTTATTTGATTAAGGGGACTTATTTTTCTTGGAATAAACTCAACAAAAAAGTAAGTCCCCCCTGATTAGAATAACATAACGTTTTAACAAAATTGTTTTGAGCGAAATAATGTTCCTACACTTATTGACTAACTGATGTGTGAAAATTAAATTGGTCCATCGAGTCATGCATGAGTGAGCACACATTAAAGGAAAGGTTGGCACTTTGTGTGCTCACCCATGTGTGACTCAATGGACCAACTTCATTTTCAAACAGAAATTAGTCACAAAGTGTAGGAACAATCCTGCCGAGTTATTTTCTCAAAACATTTTTGTCAAAAAGTGACGCCATTTTGATTAGGGGGACTTACTTTTTTGTTGTGTATATTACAAAAGCGTGCATGATTCATAAATGCAACAAAAAGTAGCTAAATCTAAGCGTGCCGCAAGCCAGCGACTAGCTTGCAGCTAGCTAGCGGCAAGCTAACATGCGATCTCTGCTGAGATTAAAGGAAGTGTGGTGTGGTATTTCCCGAAGTGCCCCCCGATATGTTTTTGTGAGATAATGAAAAACTGACTGTCAAATTCGAAAGGAGATTCAATTTTAATGACAGAATACAAATCATTTTATCAAAATCGGTTAAAAAAAACGGCTGAAATATCCATAAATATATTTGTATTCAGAATGTTTTCAATGCAATGCAATCAACGGGCGATATTTAGATTTTTTAGAAAAATTTCAAAAAATACTCGAAGACTACTTTGACAAAAATTAGAATAGGTTTGTAGGAAGTCGTTGATGAAATCTCTATTTACTCATTATTTTAACAAACTTTAAATGCAAAACTTTCCATGACAAAAAGGCTAAAACCAATTATGTGTTAAATATCGCCATCTTCAGTTGTCACGGCTCTGTTTGAATGATTACAGGAGTTTTACTTACTCGTCGTTTGTAATTGTGTTAACTTTTCGAGCATGGTGAAGTTATATCTATATTCAACTATCACTTTAAGCGTGCAAATGAATCTGCACGCTAATGTTTTAAAGGGAGAGATCCACTTTTGCAAGCCAAAATTCAAAAGTTGCGAGGTTATTGTCTTATATGAAAGGAAATGTCATTTAATAGCATGCCTGAAAAAATTAGGGCTTGAAATCTCTTTTTCGTGGAGTTATAGACCTAAAACTGAATAAACTGAGGGACGTCGGTTAATTATGTACATACGTATTTTTGGCCGGTGAGTAAGTTCGTACATAGATTTCACAGAGTGCCAGATCGGAATGCATGACCCCTACGTGACCCCCGCTAGCTACGTGAGCCGCGCATAAGTACTAATGTGTGAGCGTTTACCAAGTAAAATACCCAAACTTCGCTTAAACTGACTACATGTAATTATATATTCTTTCTTTTTGAGATCTTTTTCCGTGACATACGTTAACAAATGTCGGCTTCACAATACCTTTACGAGAATTAGTACTATATTGTTGTAATACTATGCTAAATTAGTTGAACTCCTTTATTGACCGATATATAGTTTAAATGGAGGGACGCATTCGTTTTTCATTCGTAGAATCCAAATTAGAGGGCTGTTCGCTCTGATTTTTTTTTTGCGTGTTACATTGATCCCCATCCGTCAACTGAAAGCTGTTGAGACGTTTTGTAAAAGTGGATCTGTCCTTTAAATCTGCGCGCTCACAATTTCAGCACAGATTGCCTATTTGTTTTAATATTTTTTGCAAGGGAGTCAGGATTGGATGCAGGGGCGTAGACAACGGGGGGATGAGGGGGATGCACCCCCCCCCCCCCCCACCTCACAAGGTGGGGGATGACATGTAAAATCATCCCCCCCCCCCCCCCCACACCAGGTTTTAGGAAATTATATTTTTGTTGTGTGTGTATCTGTATACGAGTGGGAAAGAAAACATTAGTTGTATGAGGTAAGACTTGTTAATTTTAACGTTTAAAAGGTAATTTATACATCTACTTTCAATTTTCGCTGCGCGCTTCGCGCGCGAACAGATTTTATAATTGTGTTGTGTAATTTCTCATCTGGGATGAGTATTTTTTCTGTATACAGGACCACGTAGTTCCAGTGGCATAGCTCTAGTTGCTTGTGTGACGTGCACCAAATTGCACCATTTCAAGTATATGCAAAATCTTCTCCGTGGGATGGGGATACACCCCTCCATATTTGGCTCTGGCACAGCCCTCGGTAGATTCGCCCCCTCGGGACTAATTCTTGGCTAAGTTGTTGGATCATACATAATGTGGCATATAGTGATTTTGAAACTGTGCATGATGGTAGATATAAATACAATATTGTTTTTGTGTTGGGGTGCATTTCATTGGTGTGTCAATTATTTGTTTTCCTCGTATATATATATTTAAAATTTCTGGTCGATCAAATCAAGTCCAAAAATACAAAATCTCTCTACCGTGGGAGGGGGACAACCCCTCCCACAACCCTCACCCCGCTCAGTCAATTCGCTCCCTGTGTTGGGGTGCATATTTATTAGTGTGTCAATTATTTGTTTTCTTCGTGAAAATATATATTTCTCGTCAATCAAATCATAACATGCTTTCCCAGATACAGTCACTGTAAGCCCGAATTTCCTATCTAGACAAGCACCAGATTTCACAATTTAAATTTTTAAAATGCAAAGGCTCCCTACCGTGGGAGGGGGACACCCCCCTCCCACTCCCTCCCCCGCTCAGTCACTACGCTAACTCGGGATTCGTCGCTTCGCTCCTTGCAATGTCTCACTCTCACATCTGGCTCAAAGTTGGCACCACTGTAAGTGTTGTTGGGCATAGGCCCCTACACACACAAAATCGTGAGCCCCTATAGGTTTTGCCAAAACTGCTTCCGCCCGCCTGGTCACGACGATGTTAACATATTTAAAATCTTCCAACAGCCGGGAGCCAAATATGCCGCCGCCCCCCCCCCCCCTCCCCCCCCCCCCCCCCCTTAAGATCTCGTCGCGAAGCCAATGACGATACTTGTGCTGTCTGTTTAAAATTAATTTTAATAAATGTTTTTTGTCAATGTGCTTTCAGGTTTGTAAAATAGAGGCGGTGCAAGGTGTTGACGGGGTACTCGCATGCGTCGTGTTGCGCTTTTACTCTGGCAGTCTGGGAGTAGAGATGGAGATAGACACTGAAGACACATTTGCAGGAGATGCATCCACGATACAGAGCACCCTGCAGGGACACAGTAACGAAACCAATGGACATCTCCTAGCTGACACCAATGATCTCCTATTGTCCCCCCGCACCAATCAATGCCACAGGTAATAATAAAACAAAATACAACTGCTTCTAATAATAATGAGGATGATAGTGATGTTAAAAAGGGATTTAGTAACTTTGTTGACATGTGCAAAAAGTGACGATGGTTGATGCAATGTATAGTGTTGTTATCTCATATGTCCACAGGGTATTGGGTGAAAATTTCAAGTCAAATGGACATTGCATGGCCAAGTAATGAGCGAAATTGCAAAGTGATATTGGGTGATATTCACTAACTCACTGCATTCACTTTGTACAGGGATGAAAAACTCGCCCGGAGTTTGTCTTTTCTGAATACTTCGATCGTACATATCTTTGTAACAAAAGGGAAATTTGAAAAACCGAAACCTGTCCCATGATTTTATTGTTAATACGAATCCAACAAGGTATGAGGGAACCGCTAGAATTAAAATTTTATTTTCAGGACTTGGACAATGTTACTAAGTCCCTTTAATAATGATGATGATGGTGATGATTAGTGGTAGTCATGATGTTCATGGTGTCGGTGCTGATGATGGTGGTGGTGGTGGGGATGATTGTGATGGTGGTGATAATGCTGATGATGGTGGTGATGCTGATGATGGTGGTGATGATGATGTTGTTGGTGGTGGTGGTGGTTATGGTGGTGGTGATGATTATGATGGTGATGCATGTTGATGGTAGTTATGTTGGTGGTGGCGTTATTGATAATGATGGTTGTGGTTGTGTTGGAGGTGGTGACGATGATGATGGTGAGAATGGTGCAAAGCGCTGTGATCGATTCTGGCGGCAATTGCACTGTGTTAATAACCATTATTATTAATTGTATTTACTATTTAATTTGTTTGTTTTTTAAGACTCTACAAATACTGTTCATGAATACATTAGCCCACTTTAGCTTCTATTTCAATTTGCTTTCCCAATTCCAGACATTCCGAACAATGTTTTTGAATGCTCGAGTCCAACGACGAATGATTGCTCTGAAAATGGCTTCTGCATCGAAGAGTCTGGGGTGGGCTATACCTGCCAGTGTTTCAACGGTTTCACGGATCTCTACCCAGAAGTCCTTCCAGGCAGATACTGTATTGAGGGTATGGTGTCATTTTGATCACCCCATTGAGTGGCGATGGACGAGATAATTGAAGTGATCACAAGTATTTATGAGAATGAAACATGAAGATAATTTGAAAGAGAAAAAAAAAACAGAACAAAGCTCATACTTAAGATAAGATTATGAAATTCTCCAATGTACATAATTTGAAAAACCACACCCTGAAGTGTGTATAATTATGTATTCATGTGCAGAAGTAAATTCAATTAAAATCAAATGAAATCAAGCGAGTTTGTAAGATCCCTTTTACTACACTAAGTGTGACTAGGATTTAGCTTGATATAGGGCTGATGAGCTCTTAACATCCATTCCCATACAAATGTCGTCTTCTGCGACAGAACATTGGATATGATTTTACAATATCATCTACACGTATGTCTTCAGATCTTCTTGTTTAAATACATGTGAAATATAAACTGAATATGAAACATATACCAAACTGTGTCCTCATTTATTAACAGAAGTTGGACCGCAGACTACCGTGACCACATCTGCTCCTGTCACCCAGGGTAAGGACAAGTCAAAGTATTATTCAAGTCACATACTATCTTTGGGAAAGTAGTCTTTCTGGGTAAATAGTATAATATTTTGTTTATGTTCAAGTGCTTAGTTAAACAAAATATATCTATATTGGCACATTACAGAGTGAGTCAGACAAAATGTCTCAACTATTGTAAGTTGTCTTGTTTTAAGTATGGACATTTAATGATGGGTTTCAGGATAATCCTGGTAGAGTCATCCTCCCAGCATATTTTAGTATTCTTTTCATTTCAATATCTGCACGCATCACTGACCAAATGACAATCTTTAGACAAAGTCAAAATGCAAAGTTTTGAAACTTTCAACAATATTTTGCATCAACTATTTAAAGGGGTAATTAGTTTTGGTAGAGAGGGCGCTGCACATCACAATTTGTTGTGAGGTAATGAAAAACTGAGTGTCGAATTTGAGAGGACATGCAATTTTAATGGCAGAATACACTTTATTTGGTCAAAATCGACCCAGAAATGGCTGCAATATCAATAAATGTATCTGATCTTATAATTATTTTGGGCCCAAATAATTAGATGATTTTTTTTTTTTAATAAAAAAATGCTTGCATTTTTTCAAAAATGTTCAAAGGCGTTTTTTAAATAGTTGTTGATGATCTCTCTATTTAATCAGTATATCAATAAAACATCACATGCATAATTTTGTATGCAAAATGGTTGAAACCAATGCCTTTTTAAAAAGCGCCCTCTTGTGTTTTAATGGCTCTTTTTGAATGATAATGGGTGTTTTACTTAGTCGTTTGTAATTTTGTATACCTTTCGAGCATGGTGGAGTTATATAACTATTAGTTTATAATGTTACTGTGCAGGTTTTGGCTACTAAAGTTCAGCCTTAACAAAACTAAACTACCCCTTTAAAGTTTCTTCGATAAAAGAAAATGATAACGATTTGTATCAAGGGTTTAGGCTTGTTTAAAAAAAAAATTCGTTTAACAATTTTACAAAGAAACAATTGGTTTTCCATTATGTTTAAGTACAACTTAGTGTTAATTCGACTAAGATTATATGCAAAATAGTCTCCAATTTTGTTCATAGATAAGCAGTTTCAGCAATATTTACTACATGTAATTCTTTTTGCTGATTTTCTTACTCGGGAATAGGTCTACACGTAGAAGCAAGCAATATCAATATTGGATTGTTAGCTGGACTGTTGTCAGCTGCGGGGGCGCTGCTCTTGATTTTGTTCTTCACGTTCTGCTACTGTTTCTATTATCGCATGAGACGCATGGAGTACATCAAGCGCAGCATTATGATGGATGATGCGTATTCTGGTCGCTACATGCATAATGTCAACAATGGTTACCATGGTGATGAGGTTCGTATTATGTATTCTCCAATCTCTGTGTCACGTGGTTTCATCAACGATCTGTTGCACGGGTTTTTCAATAGTACGCATCTGACCCAAAGCGCTCTATATCCTAATTCGAAGCAGCCAGTCATCGCTAGGATAGCATTACAGAGCTAACATGTCTGATGTGTTCTGTACAATCACAGGGTACCGTACACGCATATTATGTGCAGTTG